>DVQH01002278.1:0-10365 GCA_018231625.1 Papilio phestus | reverse complement strand
CTCTCTCTCTCTCTCTCTCTCTCTCTCTCTCTCTCTCTCTCTCTCTCTCAATGCATCTACTTTCAGTCATCGTTTTTCTTGTTCTTTCTCTCTTTTTCTCTTGTCTCAACTTAACTAAAATTAGAACTTCACATGGAAAAATTCAGTGTCTCTAGAGGAGGATGGAAGCTTATCACACTGAGCATCGCATCCTTTGAGCATCTCTCTCTCTCTCTCTCTCTCTCTCTCTCTCGGGTCCTTGCGAACAATTAACATCTATCACTGTCGGATGTACAAACTGTATGAAGGAGATAGAGTAAAGAGAGAGAGGGGGGATAGGGTAAAGATAATCCAATTATTGTTTGCAAGTCATCAAGATGTATCTTCTCTCTCTCTCTCTCTCTCTCTCCCAGTGTCTTTCTACTTGACTTAACTTTAAAATCAGCCTTCTCCCCCCTCTCCTCCCGGCAGTATCCCTGGCGGGCGACCTTTGACCACAGCGCCGAGGGTGATACTTAGCATTAATAACTCGACATGGCACACAAACTTGTTACCATCGGGCGCAACAATTACCAGTTTTAATTAATCTTCTTAAGCCCTCCACCGCCAAAGCCGGCTGCGCGCATCATCAGTCAGTGACTCTCTCTCTCTCTCTCTCTCCCTCTATCCCTCTCATACTCGCGCGTCGAGTGCATTAATCCTTTTTGAATGTAGCAACTTAGCACAAGTTTGCGAGCAAGACGGATGGGCCACCTATCTCACTCCACTAATCACCGACTCGAGGCGAGAGCTCATCGCCAATGGTTCTCTCTCTCTCTCTCCCTCTCTCTCTCTCTCTCTCTCTCTCTCTCTCTCTCTTCGACTCATCGAGCACACTAAGTTTTTCTCTCTATTGAGTCATTAAGCAGTTATATTCATATGATCACCATCATCATCATCATAGCACGTCACACCAATCTATACCAAAAAACATACACTCGTCTAACACACATACACAGACACACACCCAACAGATTAGAAAGATCAAATTGATTCCACTGACGATCCTTAATGGCGCCTAATCGGTAGTGGCTCATTTGCAAGCAGATAGCACCCATTGTCTAGTATACTATGGGCGGTGAGAACTGTTTCACCTTTCTCTCTCTCTCTCTCTCCCTCAAACCCTCCAAGTTAGTCTTTTCTTCGATTAGGTTAACTTGGGCGTCAAAGCAGCCGCAGAAGTAGTATACTTTTTAGAAAATGAAGTCAGCACTAACTGACATCATTAGGGAGAAATTGAGAGAGAGAGAGAGAGAGAGAGAGAGAGAGAGGAAGAGAGAGAGTGAGTGAGTGAGTGAGAGTGAGAGAGAGAGTGAATGAGTGAGAGTGAAAGAGAGAGAGAGAGAGAGAGAGAGAGAGCTGTGCCCAGTTGAGCAAGATTCTAATCAATTCCTCTTCAATTACAGTTCTCAATTTCGCTGAATCAATGGAAATGAAATGAAAACTTATTTCCCCCTCTATCCTTTACAACACACACACTAATAAAAATATTTTTTCTTTTTGCTTTAAAATTGAACCAAGCGAAAATATTGGATTTGATTTGAAATCGATGATGCTACCAATTGAGCGAGGGAGAGAGCGAGTTTGAACCAAAATCGAGTGCAGATGGCGATTAGCATAAAGAAATTGATTGCACCAAAGCACATCCATCGAATCCATCGTGCGTGTGCCACAATCTAAAATCCACTTTAGAATTGGTAGTGAAAGAGAAAGAGAGAGAGAGAGAGAGAGAGAGGGAGAAAGAGAGTTGGAAAGAGAGAGAGAGAGAGAGAGTTGGAAAGAGAGAGAAAGAGAAAGGCGTCAGTGGCGTCAGGGCGCCATTGATCTGCTTTGGTGGGTGGAAACCTAGGAGCAATTGCAAGCAAGCAAACAAACAAAACCTCCCAAACAAAGTGCTCTTTCTCTCACGTAATTCAAACACGCACACCAATCGATACCACAATTAACACATCGCAGTTGAGCAACGCGAGGGTGGGGGAGAGAGAGAGAGAGAGAGAGAGAAAGAACTAAACACTTCCCAATCGATGTCTGTGTGAACAAACAGGCGACAATTCTACCATGAAGAGAGTGACTGAGGCTAACAGGACAGAATGAGTGAGTGAGTAAGTGAGTGAGCGAGTGAGTGAGAGAGAGAGAGAGCGAGAGAGAGCGAGAGAGAGAGAGAGGATGGCGGTACTATTTTTCCGGTAAAATACTGCAACTCGACGTGCCGCCAACTTCTGTGTTTACTCTCCATTAATTGCTCAAACAGCCATAAGGTTGAAAAACTCGCGCAACTCTACTCACACTCACATGCACTCCATTCATTCACACAAAACGAGTTCCGTTTCAAAAAAGAGTCATAAGGAAAGAGAACTTTTGAAATAGTTATATACAATTTTATTATTAAACAACCACTGAACAATTTTCTACTTTAAATTTAAACGTGAAAATTTTTTTACAAGTCAAAGTCAAGGAATAAATGAATGAATGAATAGTTTGTTTTATGACTGTTAGGTCACTATTTCAATGTCGGAATTGTTGCTCAAGGAAGTGGTTGTCAAGTTGCACAGTCATAAATGTGCGTGTGTGATAATAATTTTAAAACTTGCACCTTAGAGTTCCACATACACAAATATAAGAAGTTTCAAGTCAAAAATTATCAAGAATAATAATTTAAATTTACTATCCATAGCTAACATAATGTCTTTTGTGGACTCTCCTTATGTTATGTGAGATAATTTTTAAAATAGTGACTTTTAGATTTCATGGATTGAAAGAGAGGGAGAGAGAGATGCGGCAGTGATGGTGCGATGGGGGCGAAAAATTGCACTGGCCTGCCATCGATAGGACCATCGCGACAGGGTCATAAATTTTCATTTACGTTCCGTTCTGTCTCTTCTCTCCCTATCTCTCTCATTTTCGACTAAAACCCCGCAAGATCAAAGCAGGGAGAGAGAGAAAACGACAATGTCCGACACATTTGGGATTTGAATATCCAAAATTTGATTAGGAAGATATTGCAACACCACCCTGACCATAAATCTAGGCACAAGGTCAGAAATCATTTAGGAGAATCCAAAGTTCAAGTCATAAGTCAATTGGGCAATCAGTTCAAATCACATTTCTGTTTTTGTTTGAGTGTGATTCACATTTCGGTTGTTGTGAGAGAGGGAGAGTTCAAAGGAAAAAAAGAAGCAACAACACAGTGCAATGTTGAATAAGCTGATTGAATTCAATTGATAACCCACACGCACGGAGTGAAAGCAAAAAGTGACAATCATCGATCACTCGTGAAATGTCACCAGATATTTGCCGGCTAATACATCAAAAGCTCGTTAGTGCGCTAGTGAATCTGCGCGATTTGGTAGGATTGGAAAATCTGTTTTTTCTTCACGCTTCTCACTATCTGAATCAAAGTTTTCTTTATATCCACAGCTCGTTATAAAAAAATAAGGAAGCGGGAGAATTAGAGGCACTTACCGGAGGAAGAAAATTTTGAGTGGTTTGTTCTCACTGGTGACCTTCCATCGGTGCACTAACGGCCAGTGATCTAACGGGAAAGAATGAAGAAAATTGCTCGTTAATAGTCGGTTCATAAATCGGGACCAGTGGACTTTTCAAATCGGCGTGCTTGCTCTCCACTCTGTTTGCCCATACATTATTGATCTCTCAATTAATCGGCTATTAATCAAGTGTTTGTGTGTGTGAGTGTGTCTTGGCGCTCTATCGATTGGTAGAAGGGGACGTCGAGTGCCGTGGTTGATCAGAGCATGATTAGTGTCGGCCCACCGGGCATGCATCGATGACCGGAAGCCAGGCCGAGCTCGGACCGATCTCACCGGCGTCTCGCTATTAAGTCGTTCGAACTGACGAATCGATCTGAAGCAGAAGAGAGCAGTGGTCCAGTGTAGAGTGCACCAACCACTGCCGGAAAGCACTGTGTGGCGAGGAATCATAAATCATCAAGAGGGGAGAGAGAGCCCGGTTATCCAAACATTGCTCTAGTGGGTATTCACTCTAATTGAATGAAGTGGATGGACAAAGCCAGAGTGGAGCCAGAGAAAGAGTACTCACCGACAGCATCATCACCATCAACCAACCGAGTGCTACTAATCGTAGCTTATCATCAAGTCAGGCAAATTGTCAAAGCAAAAACCCGCTTTCTCTCTCTCTCTCTCTTTCTCGTAGCTATATTTGCACACCACAGAACGTGACCCTCGACCGTGCGGTAGGCGATTAGATCAGAGCTTGCGTCAAGTTGACCCCTCGCCCAGAGCTTTGTCTACTTCATACTACTAAGAGAGCCCTGAAGCCAAAGTATGACTCCGTCACTCGGTCGTCATCTGATTTTCTCCCCGAAAATTTTCTCCACTTATCGACGCCAGGTATCTTTCTTTCTCGGCGCCTCGGCGGTAACAACGGAGATTACAAAAAGTTAGCAAACTTGTCATGGGGTGTAATTAGTCGGCACAGGTTATATTTAACTCTGACCTTAATACTCAAGCCGCCTTCTCTTCTCTCTCTCACATATATACATTTATCGCTTTCCAAGGTGTCAACTTGAAACCCGTTCGATGTCTGCGCATATTCCATAATGGTGGCAGCAGTGGTGGTGGTGATGATGATGAATTCTATCTTGTCGTGTGTGTGTGATAAGAGAATGAGAATCATAGTGGGTAATCACTGGTCGATCGGCACACCACACCAGCCACGATCCAGCCATTGGAACACACCACGCCTGAGGTACCACTCTAGCAGTACTCATTAGATGGCATGATAAATGCTTTTTCCGTCTTCGGTAAATGTTCAAGTTTGGTCCCAATCTACACTCCACTTGGCGCACGCACTCTCTAATCAACTATCCTTGATCGGCACGTTACATAATCAAGTGGAAAAAATTATGCTTAGCAAACATAATACGATGAGTTATGTTTTACATATAATCAAGTGCAACGTTTGAACGTACATTAAAAAAGAAAGAAAAAACAATACACACGTTTAGACCTTCACCAGCCTACTTGTGTTCTTGATGTGCACAAGTAGATCAAAACATCGGTAACTAAGTGATTGTTAACTACCTCAAGGAAATAGGATGCTAACGGGAAAAGTGTGTTAAGTGGTCATGTGGTCTTCGGTGAACATCTGATGGCATAGTTGTATATACTAGTGAGTCACCAAGGAAGCTGTCAAGGCTAGGAAGTGACTGATTCCTCAAGTCAAACTATCGATAAGATGCCACGCGGCCCCAAGCGTGCTCTATCACTCGATAGTTCCAACCAGCTTCAACTTCTGTAGTCTGTCTTACCCTTTGACTACACCTCTATCTCTTTTTCAAGCTCGCACACGCCACTCTTCGTTTAAGAAGAAAATTAATGACTTTTTAATTTAAACCCCATCTCTAAGCAGACCGTAGAGGCGATCATTCAGTCGATCTGTGTGTGTCTGTGTGTGAGGTAGTCTGACGGAGAGAAGTAGCAGTCACGTTGCATGCATTAGAGTGAGTTCGGTAAAGCACCGAGGCGGCATGCGAGGCGATTAGTCACCGGGCCAACCAGGCCAATCCGAATCGAGACAAACAGACACGCATTCACTCTCCTACCACTACCCATTTACTCACTAATCAATGCGGAATAATAATTAAAATAAATTATTTCTACTACTGCCTGATTAATGGCAAGCCAAATGTAGAAGTCCCGATATACGCTAAAGGGTCGAACATGTTAGGTCCATCGTGTTACAGGCAGCAGTAGCTTTCCCATAGCTCCTGCACGGATTGCTTGCCTGCGCGCGAGCTTGGATCACGAGGCGCTGTACCCATTGAGCGCACTTATGCAAATGGACGAGATGGCAAACACAGACAACAAGCTGCGTGATCAATCATCGAATCGTTAGGCAAGTGTGTGTGTGTGTGTGTGTGTGTGCCTGCTTGCACTGGTACCGTACTTGAGTTTCAAACGAGTTCAGTAGTGCTCGATCCAAGGCCAATTTGCACCGCAGCCGGCTCCAACGTCAGTAGTAGTGTCAACCATCTACAGCAGTTTGGGAGTTTTTCGGCTTGATGCAATTTACAGTCCAGCACCCCCTTGTGCGCAATTCGACAGGCAAATTTCCCGATTTGGCTTGGTTGCACCGATCAGTGCCTGCAACTCGGGCAACGTGAAACAATGTTGCCGAGGGAAGCACCGCTCGAGGTAATGAGACGGAAACTGTCCTCCACAAACTGCCGCGTTGCGTGCCACTGCTGACTACAACGAAAAATTCAAAAGTTTCAAATTGTGTCAGAAAAATATTAATGGAAAAAATCAAGAACAACCAGGGTACGAGGGAGGCCAAAAATAAGACCAAAGAGAAGAAGAAACAGAAGGAGAAACCTCGCTCCTAGGAGCATGTGAAGACACAAGAAGGAACAGAGAGACTCAGACGGGATTACAGTCTGGTGCTGGTGGGGACATGTCAATGGCGCGTGGAGGGCCGCCGTTATTGATGACAATTAGCCCTCGCCAACAGATCGGCCTGTCATAGCTCGCTCGGACAAATAGCCAAGGCGAGGCTTGTGCCATGTGGCCCAGATAACGGTTCTCTGTCACTACCGTCCAGTGTAGAAGAGGAAAAAATAAACAAACTCAAGAGAAAACCCAAATTCTGGTTTGACATCGAATTTTCAGACGGCTCGCGGTGGGTCAACTGGGCCGTACAAACTACCACCAGCTGAGTCCAGCCACGGCTATAACCATCCTCCTCCTCCTCTAGCAAATGCAAATACGCTCGAAATCTATCATCGGTAGTCCCAGTGAAAGAGAAAAAACTGTCCTCAAGATTTCCGCACAAACTGGTAATGATGGGGAGGGAGAGAGGCAAATGAGAATGACAAATAGCCGTGGCCGAGCAAGCACCGCCATAATTGGCCCATCATCTCATGGTGCACAGACTTGTTCCATTTGTCTCGGTGCTACTGCTCGATCCTATCATGTCGCCCGATCGTCGATTGCCGACTCGATCGCCACTAAACAATGAGTTCGATGGACACACAAGCACACACACATCGTTCTGGTACAGCTTGTCGTCGTCGTTGTCCAATTTGATTCGGTCGTCTGTCCGATTCTATTTGCATAGAGTGAGTTCCACTGTGCCAGTCGAAGCGAGTCGACCTCCCACTTGTGCGCGCCGATTGAATTATGATTCGCCAATTCTCTGCTCGCTTGCAAGCTCATTCCACTCGATGAGCACTCTCATCGAGACACACTGGCATACAGAGAAACAAGAGAGAAAGAGAGAGAATCGGTGGTCTCGTTCCATCATCGTCATAAATCAGCTCTGAATTTGCATAGCGAGTGAGAAATAGAGTGAAAGAGAGAGAGAGACTCTTTTTCTAGAGTCGACTTGTATCGATAATTAATAGCCACCTAATGGCGCGATTAATCATCCATCCATTGTGTTCCACGTTGAACGCAAAAACAATAACTCGAGCCCATGTCTGCAAGTGCTCGCACACCACACACACACACACACATACACAATATGTCAGTGGCCCCAATGGCGTCTGATCGCCGCCCAACCGACCACATTAGCATCCCGATTGCGCTCTTTGATGTGCCACTGCACTAATCCACTGCACACACTTACACACAGACATACAAACCCCAATAATACAGTGGCAATCGTAAACGATTCCTCAATGACTCGGTCTCACGACATAAAAAGCGTCATAACTGTCGATCGTAATCACACCATCGGTTGGTACGACCAGCGATAGATCATCATACGATACAATGTTTGATACGAAAAGTTTGATGACTTTTTTTATTTGTCACAATTCTGCCAATTCTCGGTTGTAGATAGTTTGAAATATCATGTCTAGGAAAGAACGGAGAGCAAAGAATGAAAACAATAACCGAGTGAAATCAATAAAGTTTGCTTTGTAGTAGTTAGCAAGATGAGAAGGACGAGAGATATAAATGTCACATTGTAAACCCATCTGGCACCAGCTAGGTTTTATCGTCTTTCTCGTCCTAAAAGAAATATAAAACGAACAGTGAGAGTGTATGTGGGATGATCTTCCTGGATGACACATTGACCACAGTGTGTGGGTGCAGATATAATCGCTAGAAGAAAATCGATCCACTCTCCTGACAGTCGTTTTCTCGAGGTCAGTGAAAACAAGTTTTAAATAAATAAAATTTTACTTTTTTCCCTAACCTAAATAGAAACCAAAAAAGAAAAAGATATGAAAGAAGAAAAATCAATCACGCACACTGAAAGGAGGGTTGACTCTCAACTCAAAATCCAATAAAGAGTGCGGCCGGACGTTGCCAATGTGAAGGAGAAGAATATTATCATAACACACATATCATCGTATCAGGCTAGGCCATTTCTGGTGATGATAGGCCCGATAAATAAAGATAAAGAGAGAGACAAATGGTCATCTGCTACAAATTGTCTCGAGGTTAACGAATGGGACCCGAATGAACGAGGCGGTCTGTTTGGGATAGATCGATCGGGCGTGTGTGTGTATGAGTCTCTCACTCTCTTTGGTTATGTTTGATGTTCGTGTCAGTACTACTCTCTCTCTCTCTCTTACTCGCTCACTCACTCATCGTATGTGAATGTCCGATTGAATGGCGAGATCCGGGAGCAAAGTTACACAGTGTGCAGTGCAGTGCAGTGCTCATGAGCTCGACAGGCAGCATCGTAATCGCTTCATTACTTTTCCTAATTATTTGTCCTGCGGTCCCTACTGGCCACCATGCCGATTGCTAATACCGCAAGCTCGCGCGCGAGCACTATCTCTTCCCAATGTCCATCTCTCTCTTGCTCTCTCTCTATCTCTATGTGTGTGTGTGTGTGTGTGTGTGCTCTCATTACGAGCGTCGACTCGATTGCGTGTGTCTAGAACTCGGAACTTGGAGTCAAACTCTGGGGCTCTATGCCATTAGTCCTTGCGGACAGTTGGTCATCGCACGGCCAATTGTTTCGCCTCAACTCGCCGTGTATGTGTGTGTGTCTATGTCGGTGTGTCGTTGGCATTGGCGAGGCAGATAATTAAAACTGCCCGCTAGAACAATTGGCCCGCGTGTCTCTATGTGTGTGTTGTATGCCTTATCGCCACTCGCCATCTTGCCTCAACATTCCATATTTTCCAGTTCACTGTCCGGAAAGCCAATCCGACCCAACCAAAACTGTGCACACACACACACAAACGAGCCATCAAACAAGTGAATTAGCATCCACACACAAGCAAGATGGAAAGAGCTGCTGGCAAGTCCGACAGAGAGGATCAACGAGATCGGTGAAAATCTGCGTGTGCTTACCGGGCCACCCTAATCAAGATGGATTGAGTTGATTCAACAACTCTGACTCTGAAGAGTTCTTTTTCTTTTTTTATTTTATAAATTACCCTGTACAACTTGGAGATAGATTGATCCTGCACGAATGAGCGAGATCAAGATGAATCAAGTCGAGCGATGCCTTGTTCAAACAGACAGCTGATTTTCGAGGGAAAGATGCTTGCCAACTCGTGGGCCCATTCAATTAAAATGTCAAATAACGAGTCAAAGAGGGGTGAGTGAGAGAGAAGGATTCGGGCAAACATTTGTTTTGACGTCTCGGCGCAACTCGGCTGAAGAAACATTCCAAGCAGACTCTCTCTCTCTCTCTCTCTCTCTCAAGCTATAGCTAAAATAGGCAACTCAGACGAATGCTAATGTAAAACATGGGCCTTTTGTGTAAGCAGCAAAGAAAAGCTTCACTCTCAAATCTCTCTTTTGCAGAAATTCCCAAGATTTGCATTACAATACTTTTGTAGAGAAAATAACGATAGATAGTGTATATATTAACACACATACTAGCAATCTCGGTATGAGAATGATACGTTACACTGAGCGGTGAAAATGCGAAAAATATGAATGTTCATGTTTCAAGTTTAAGTTCACTTCATTACATTACATTACTAATACATTTGAGTCGGAGATAGAGAGGGAGAACAAGACATAAATTGAAACAAACAAGTGAAGAGAGAGAAATGATGATGATGATGATTAGGTGGAATCCAATAGTTGGTTTGCTGCATTTCTCTCTCTTGTCTGGTGTTCATCATTGAACCCAAAAAGTTCCAAACTCAACACAAATTAATACATTCCGATCATAGTTGCTATTTGCTTTTCACTTTGCCAAAATTCTCTTATTCTCTCTCTCTCTCTCTCTCTCTCTCTCTCACTACTTCGATTGTCACTCTATTTGTGTGTATGTGAGTAAGAGATGTTATTAAATTCTTTGTTTCATCACCGATAGTGCTACTGAGCAAGCAATCGTGTGTCGGCTGGCATTTCGTGCGTACTTCGTGGATTTAAGAGAGAGAGAGAGAGAGAG
>DVQH01002277.1:0-10368 GCA_018231625.1 Papilio phestus | reverse complement strand
TGCATAATTATAAAATAATTAATATTAATAATATAATTACAATAATTTACAGTTTTTACTGTTAAGTTTTACTTAAACTCCCATTCTAGTTTATACAGTGTAGTGTATTTATAAAGATCTATCAATTTTAAGCATGTATTCAAATATAAACAACCAACATACTGTAAAATAGAAATAACTTGATTTTTGTGCAAAATAAGTTATTTCTCAAATATCCTATAAATTAGAAAATATAATACCGTTTGTGGTTCCACAGCAAAACCGTAGGATGTTTTCCCTTTGAGTTTACAGTCCATTCATTGGTGTAATTAAGTTGAAACAACTGCACCAACGAGTGTCGACCTTGATTAAATGTGTAGGAATCATGTACTTGACGTAGCCAGAAGTTGTATTTCAAGTTCTTCATTAAACCGGTTAATATTTTTAGTAAATAAAGAATCTCCCACGTCCCTATGGTGACATAGGTTTCAAGGCTTGGAAATTTATTCCGTGTCACTCGGATCATTTCGGTGCAATTGGACACCAAACTTTGATTGAGTGCTTGTTGAGTCAAGTGAATGTGAGTTAGATTGCATCTCGTGAAACGTGCTTGTTGAGGACCAAACAAAATTTCTCTTGCACTTTGTTTGACAATCAGATTAGCTTTGATGAGAAGGAAAATTGCTTTCAGGAGCACATTAATTTGATTGTGTTTGCTATTTTTTGATGACCAATATTGTTTTCTGATATAGTTTCTCTCATACAAATCGTGCCAGAGTGGAGCTAGAATCTAGTTTTGAAACATTGGTTTTATATAATAACTGTTTTTCCAATAACAATTTTACCATTATATCTTTGTTGTAAAAGTGCAATTCTGCGCCAAGCGATGTTGAAATTTCAGGAATAAAATGAAAGTTTGTACTCAAGTTAAACCTTGTCCAACCACTTAACAAGTAACTTTGAGCGTATTCAATAGTTTGCATTAAACTGTAACACATCAAAATTGTATAACTAAATAATTTTAAAGTTTAAAAATTATGGTATTTAGAAATATGTTTCAAATTTACAGTAATTATTAAGCTCAATTGAATACTTACTCAAAAACAAACGGTCCGATTGGCTGTGCAAATGAATCAAATTTTGCATTGATTTGTTTTTGAACAAAAAGTTGTTTTATTTGAGTAATGTTGACCAAATGAATCACCAACCGACCGCGAGATGGATTGCGAAAGTAGGCTTGAAACCAACAAAATTGACCAAACCATCCGAGATGCACTGCCAACTGCCGTTGGATTTCACATTTTTCCACAAAGAAAAGTGAGATTAATTCAAGAATCCAAACAAGAATTGTGAATTTAAACCAAAATCGCAAAGTTAGTTTCATGTTTTCAGTGTTTTACAGTGTGTTGTAGACTCAATTAAGCATTAAAATAATTCAAGCATGAAACATTGCATTTTATCCTCAATTTTGCAGTAGGAAAAGTTGTAAATCATTAATTTGCATATTCAATTTGGAAACTCATGAATATTTAAAATGTTTTTAGTCTACTTTTGTATTTTGAATTTCAAGTTTAATTTCAATTTTTTACTAAAAATAGAATTTTTTAAAATTAATTAAATTTTTAAAATTAAAATTAAATAACTTGCTTTTTTGGTTCAGTTTCTAATCTTTATTTGCTATTAAATTAAATCAAACATGACACAATTGTTTCAATATTTAAATCGTTTTTATATAAACACCAAATTTAAATCCATAAATTACAATAAATATTTTATAAGAAAATCTGTTTGCTTTAATTATAATATCACTAAATTAATGCAAAACAAATGCAAAATATATTTATCAAGTTAAATTAGAAGCCAACGTAATGCTATTTTTATCTTAGTGGCTTTGTCAGCTATATCGACCTTGATCAATGTCACAGCTGCTATCACACTCCTGTGTCGCACGTTTGTGTTCATGTCTCCGCTTCAAGTCTGATATACTTCTTTTGTTTAGTTTTCTTTTAATAAGATTTATCCTTACACCAAGGTGACTTTGGTAAATATTTACACTTTTTTGTTAAAATTCATGGCTGTAGTGTGATATGCACTAACAATGCTTCAACACCTGGTGGAGACGTTTTATGATTGGTTATTTCACTATTTGTTGCGCGTGATTCTTGAATCTCGTCGTCGAAATGACACTTCAAACATCACCGCGGCACCTACCAATGAATCTGAAGAGCAACCATCTACTAGTGGAATTTCTGCTCTCCCGGAAACTGCTCAATCTAGTAAAAATCCACCAGATGAGACCAATCCCAATTGTAACATTCAAGTTTGCTACCTTGATCCCACTGTAAAACGCGTCTGTAAATTTGATTTCAATGTGCCAAAATCGATGACCGTGCGAGAAATCAAGTCTAAACTGGCAACTCGTCTTTGTGGTTAGTAAAATTATTTTGAGTTTTCTTAGTTCATATTTTTAAAATATGTTTACAGATAATGTTGCTCAAACTCCCAATCTTGCAATTGTGTTCATGGGAAAGGAATTGTCTGATAATTTGGAGATTAGTGGATGCGATCTTGGAGACTACTCAATTTTGCACGCACTTGACGTAACCGAAGTGCAGTTGAGCGGAGAAAGTGTTTCACATTTGCCGATGTCAAGCACGTCAGATGACGCACCCAACAAGTTATCCACCAAACTCTTGACCACGATTGAAGAAAATGATTCACCAATCAACCAATCTCAATTGGTTTCCAAAGATCCTATTTTGTTATCAAATCAAAAGTTGTATTTCTATGTTTATTGTCACAACTGTGGTTCTGTGCGTAATGGCAAGCTGAGAGTGGCTTGTAGCCGATGCAACGCAAGCTCAATTCTGTGTCATAGAGAACCATGCAACTGGAGTGATGTGATTGAGGAAAACCAAATTGCAGTTCAATGCTATAACCCAGATTGTGCCGGTCACCAGCAATGGGCTCGTTTCTTCTTCAAGTGTGTCAACGAAAATGACCACCACGAGACATCGAGCGGTCAAGTGGTTCCACTGGTCAGAGTGCGATACAACTACATCGAGGCAACGTGTCTCGCATGCTTCGAAGCACGCCTCCAGGTGTTGGTTTTCTTCTGTGGCCACGTGCTTTGCCTTGATTGCTTTTCGGACTACTCGCGTTCAAGCCTGAGTCAGCGTAAACTCACTCTTGTCTCTCCATACGGTTTTACGGTCAACTGTCCACTGAACTGTGACAAGTCATGGCTTGAAGCCTCGCATTTCTACCTACTCGAGAGTACACTCTACACTCTGTACACTAAGATACAAAATGAGGAGATCACTCGCAAGAATGGCGGCATCTTTTGTCCCTATCCTGATTGTGATCAAGCTTATTACCCGACAATGCGCGCTGATCAAACTTGTTACCTCACCCGATGTGATAAGTGCCAAAAAATGTGGTGCGTGCCTTGCACTTACGAAGGCGATTTTGCCCGTCGCGAGTGTTTTCTGAGCGACGAAATTAGCCAACTTAATCAGCAGCAAGATAAATCAGCAAATCCGAACGTTACTGACTCGGGTAACAGCTATCTCAGTGAACTGATTGACAAGTTCAAGCAAATTGCGCTAGGCTCAAGTGAGCCGAGTCAGAGCCACCGATGGCAGGATGCTCAGTCACGCTTCGAAATCCAACAAATTGCCCGACGCTGTCCCCAGTGCCGAGTGCCCACCGAACGAGTTGGTGGCTGTATGCACATCTCGTGTGAGGCTTGCGCTTTCGAGTGGTGCTGGATCTGTCAGACCGAGTGGACTCGGGACTGCATGACTATGCATTGGTTTGGATAACCATGCATTTTTTAACGTTTTCTAGATTTTTTGAACTCTTGTTTGAACACTTAAGCAGCTTTTTGACATGTAAAACATTATTATTTTTATAATAAAAAATGCAGTCTTTCAAAATTGCTGTAGTTTCACAAAATTAAAATTATAATAATAAAATATAAAAAATTTTGAACTAACCATTTTGCTCCCGAAGGCGCTATCGAGACGTATGTGTCCCGCTCATTCAATCGGTAATATAAAGCTTATCTTTTACTGATAATCTTTGGTATCGAAAGGGTTAAAAAATGCTACATTAGACATGTTTGATTATGATGCTCAATGGCAATGGGCGGTGATATTAGGTCACTCGGTGTCCCATTGTTAATACTTTGCGTTGGCCGGCGCTAGTACCAGAGTACTCGCTTTTGTAATCATTCATTTTTTAACATTTTCTATATTTCTTAAAACTTTGTACCACACTCAAGTAATTTTTTGACATGTAAAACATTTTTATTTTTATAATGAACAATGCAAATGTTTTAAAATTGTTGTAGTTTCACAAAATTAAAGTTAAAATAAAATAAAAATAAAACAAAAAATTTTGATTTAAAAAACAATGCCACAATAGATGTGCTCGCACTCAAGTGGCCAAATTTAATTATAATGCTCGATGGAAATGGGTGGTGATATTAGATCACCCGGTGTCCCACTGTTAATCTTGATACTTTGTTTTGGCCGGCGCGCTAGTGCCAGAGTACTCGCCTTCGTAACCATCCATTTGGACGGTGTTTTTGGCATAAAGTCCCCCGTAAGCAGGAGTCATAGCGTACTGAGCTGGTGCAGCTTGGTAGAGTGGTGCTGGAGCCTGTTGATAGTTGTTTGATGGAGTTGGATAGCCCTCTTTACCTTTGTACTCCGGTGGGTAGTACTCAACCTGAATTGGTTCGGCATTCATCTTCACATAGGCGGGATCCTTAGAAGCGGTGCCAGGCTCGGTGGTTTTGATCATTGCTCGAAATCCGTTTTTGTCAGCCACATACTCCACTTCACGTAGCACACCATTTTTGTCTTTGAAACCATAGGTTCCGGTTACTTGATGCGGTGTGGAACTCTTCTCGTGACGCCACTGTTTGTTTCCATATCCATCTATGATTTATATATACATTATTTAACCAAATTTAAGTTAGTTCTTAAAAAATTGGTTAACTATCAAACTACCTTCAATGTTGTAACCAAAACCATACGGCTGATGAGGATATTTTTCTTCCTAACAGTAACAAAAATAGTTAACTCTACGCTCAATTGAGATAAGGGTAAGACTACCTTGTAGTCTTCGCTTGACTTATACTCATTGGTTCCTTTGTACTCAGGCATTTTTCCATAGCTTGGGGTTTTGTACTCGGCAGCCGGTTTGTAAGCCACCGGTTCAGTTTCGTACTGGGCATTGACCGGCATCGAAACCCAAACACAGACGATCGACACCAACACAACACCAATGGTAGATGCACCCTGTGAATTAACAAGGTGTGCGGGAGAAAGAGATAAAAAGAGAAAGGTGAGCAGAATAAAAGATGAAAAAGTATTATGACCGTGACTAGACAAATTTGCCAAATCACTCAACATCCGGATCACAATCAGTATAATGACATCTCATCTAACCCATGTCTTGATTAAAAGAACCCAAACACCGTAGAAGTAATTCCGGTTCTATCTCGAGTACCGAAATTGGAATTTGACTTACACTACAAAAAGTCATGTTGCACTTGGTAATAATGAGAAGAAATTTCACAAATAATAAGAAGTATTTGACAGGTGACACTGGTTGACTGGGAGTAAGTTTGGTGTCCAGAGTGGCTGGTCGCGACCTGGTCAGGTCTCTCACTTATATAGCAAACTCACTCCCAGTGTGTGTGTGTGTTGATTGATCTCTTCCGAGCGGCGCTGACAGAGACAACTTCTTCCGAACCAATTTAGTTGGTTGTCTTTCCAGTCGTCGCACCAACGACGATGATCGCCCGCCACCCGGCTCTCAACTTACACTCAACTCTATTCAAATTGAAGCACTGCAAAAACATTAATGCAATTAACTCGGTACTTTGGGTATACTGTTTTCGTCGACCTATCCACACTCCAACTATCCCATACACTATCTCTCACAGACACACTAATTTTGTTAGTATGTATAAATTTCACTGTTAAAAATACTGTCTGGTTATAAGCCAACATTAAGCTATAGGTTATAACTCGACAAGTTTTTGTAATAAACTTTCAATTTAAAAATGTAAGTTTAAAAGCACACATTTCGGAAAATCAACGCTTTTAGACTAAATTTTTAAAAATTGTAGAGTTATAAGCTAACTTTTTTAAATTGTCACCTTAAACGCTGGTATATTTAAAATTGTATGGTTATAACCAGAAAAGTGTTCAATATCTGATTTATTAACAGTGATATTAAGTGATACATTAAACCTGTCATTTAACCTGAAATTTAACTTGTCACATGCGTACATTATTTGATCAACCTAGAATCGAAATCAATTCCGATTCCAGAAAATTTTTTAGTTCATTCAATTTTCACCTGTCATCACTGTCAATTTGACAAAAAATGTGTGTGCGTGAATGTGTATGTGTATGTAGAACCAATGTAAAAATATATGCAATAGACCGTGCCAAATGACTGCGAGCAGAGACAATATTGTCAATATACTAATACTAATGAAATTATAAGTTTACACCTTAATTGTAGAACAATTATATCATGCCCCAAAAGCCGTCAGAGAGAGAGAGAGACGCCAACCATGAAAGTGAGATCGCAGCAAGACAGTGCGGCATATTGACGAATTGTATGACTCTATGATGATGATGAAGTGAAGAAGTTGAAGAAAGAGAAAGACAATTGGCACCTGGGCACTTGCAATTCATGTTGCCTCCCGGCTACTTCAAAACGACACAGTGGACGCGTGCCAATGCCGACACTATCCGCTTGTAGAATGTCGATCATCCGTATAAAAATGTACATCAATGACACACTATTTGCAAAGAAGGGGAGAAAGAGAAAAAGAAAGAAAGAGAGTGGAGAGAGCGAGACCGGAACCACTGTCAATGGCATGGCAAGAACTTCTTTCTTCTAATCTTCAAGTATAAACCCAAGTATAATTTCTACCTATATAATAATGAATAATATAGTCTTGGTTTTCTATGTTCTATGGTCAATGTTTTGTCATTTTTTGGTATTATGCCACCCATGTTTTGTACTATGAAAATTACTTCAACTGTGCTTTACTGATTTGAATTCAATTTTCGTTGTTGTGATTCAAATTCGTTACCGATTCGAATCTAACCTTCACTTTTGTAAATCAAATTCTCAACAGATTTGAATTTAACTTTCAGTGTTATGATTTGAATTTTATTCCAATTTGGTTCGAATTTTGTGCATGAATCTTCGAATTCTCCGTCAATTTGTTTCGGAATTCAAATTTTTCTAATTTTCGTTCGATTTAATTCAAATTTTTTTTGCATAACCCTTCAAATTAATTTGATTTTGATTTTGGCTGCTTTGCTGCCGTTTTTTACAAGAGGTAGACGACGCTTTAGCGCTGGATTTTTTGTAAAAATCTGTTTACTTAAATAATAAAATACTTTAAAAGAGAGAGAAAGAAGGGGAAAATAAAAAAAGAGGGAAGAGAGAGAAAAAGAGAGAGAGAGAGAGAGAGAGGAGAAAGAGAGAGAGAGAGAAAAGAGAGAGAGAGAGAGAGAGAGACCGGAACCACTGTCAATGGCAAGAACTTGAACAGAACCGGCACTGGGACAACTCACTTTAGTGACACAAGTTAACTTCATTACCGAAAACGATCTGCCAAAAACGAATCCGTTTGTTATGATGGACTCATTTTTTAAGAAGGGAGAGGAAGAAGAAAAACATATTGCAATCATCAATTCTCAAACTATTTGCTGTACAAGTATGGATTAGCACTTAAAATAATTAAAAACACAATTGAGAGCAACAAATTTAATTAAATTTTTAAAATAAATGTTAAGCAAATTTATTTTTTAATAAACATTAAATAAACTAATATAAAATGTTTAGTTTTTGTTTTTTAATTTTTAAAAAAACTTTCCAAGTTAATATTCAGAAAACTACTAGAAAAATTTTATTAATGTATTTAAATTTGATCAACTACACTGTTAAAAATACCGACTAGTTATAACCTGACATTGAACACATTTCAGGTTATAATCCTTCAATTTCAAAAAAGTTAGCTTAGAACACACTATGTCATTTTTGCAAAAGTCGCTCCCCATTTGTTCTCGTTGTGATAATATGGTAGAATAGACACTAAGGAACAATAACTGGGCATTCAAAAATTTCTGATAAGAAAATTAAGGGAGATACTCTTATAAGAGTTGATTTTTCTAAATGTTTTCTTATAAACTTATATGTTTAAATTGAAAGTTTATTACAAAGACTTGTCGAGTTATAATCAGAAACGTGCTTAATGTATTGGGTTATAACAGTATTTTAACAG
Source organism: Papilio phestus (assembly GCA_018231625.1). Taxonomy (NCBI): domain Eukaryota; kingdom Metazoa; phylum Arthropoda; class Insecta; order Lepidoptera; family Papilionidae; genus Papilio; species Papilio phestus. Next base: position 2,063 of record DVQH01002277.1, on the reverse strand, counting down.
TATTTCTATCAGTATAGTTAAAATGTCTAAATGACTTAATTGGCATTAATTGGCTTAATAAATTTCATTCTCTTCTTCTCTAAACCAAACAGAGAACCTGATCAATCCCTTAATATCCAAAATAGCCGGTCATCCATCACTGCTAGGAATCGAACTTCTTCAAGACTCCTTTCAAACATTTCGACTCGATCATCCCGCAAACAACGATCAAGAAGTTATTGTAGATGAAAAATTCATATGTCCATTTGGAGGGAATATTATGGTTCAAGTACAACCTGAAACAATTCTTCTTCAAACCTGGCACCGAATGTTGCAAGAAGCTTTGGTAAAAACGCAAAAGAAAGTCAATATTGGTGTTGGATTTATTGCTGGCTGTCAAAATTGTTTCTACCTTCTCGCCTTAGAGACATGTCTTAAATTTACTCCAGATTTTATTACAATCGAATCTACAATCAAAGACCATTCTGCTTGGGGTCTAAACGATGCTCTTGAAAATTATTCGGATTTTTTCACACAGCAAAAACAAATCCAGTTACAATCGAATAAAACAATAGGACTGATTTATGTGATTCAAGTCTCCGGGAATGATGAAAAGAAGCTCAAATCGAATCCTCATTATCTCAGTTTTTTAAAAGAGACACCTTTGGCTTATTTTGTCGAAAGAATTGAAACTCCCAGTGATTCAACCTCTACACAACCAACCACACATCATGATCAAGATTCGGATTTCTACTTAATTGATGAAGAATAAATTATTGGTCAGTATTTTTTTACCTTCAATCTAAAACTAGCTTTTATGCCCGTTGTTATTATTTATTATTATTTTATTTAAATAATCATTGAAAAATAAAATATTTAAGTTGCGTATGTTATATTGATATATCTGAAAATTGATAGCGGAAAATGAGTGAGAGAGAAAGAAATAGAGAGAGAGAGAGAGAGAGAGAGAGAACGAGAGAGAGAGAGAGAAAGTGAGAAAGTGAGAGAGTGAGAAAAAGAGAGAGAGAGGGGGAGAGTGAGAGAGTGAGAAAGTGAGTGAGAGAGTGAGAGAGTGAGAAAGTGAGAGAGTGAGAGAAAGAGAGAGAGGGGGGAGAGTGAGAGAGTGAGAAAGTGAGTGAGAGAGTGAGAAAGTGAGAGAGTGAGAGAAAGAGAGAGAGAGAGGGGGGAGAGTGAGAGAGTGAGAAAGTGAGTGAGAAAGTGAGAGAGTGAGAGAAAGAGAGTGAGAGGGGGGTGAGTGAGAGAGTGAGAAAGTGAGTGAGAGAGAGAACGAGAGAGAGAGATAAACATAATATTCGAATCGGTAATAAATTTGAATTTCAACAGTGAAAGTTCGATTCAAACCGATGATGAATTTGAATTACAAATTTTTAAAATTTTGAATTAAAATGCAAGAGATACTTTAATAAAAATATATATATATCACTTTATCAAAACAAAAATTAAAGCAATAAAATAAAATATAACAATGGCATAAAAAAATAAAAATATCATTGCATTCGACCCTTGAAAACACATAGTTTTTGGCATATATATTGATTAGATATGATTATTGAGTCACAAGTGTGCTGCAATCTTAATCTTAATTTTTATTATTAATCCGTTAAATCCAGTGCATACCAAAGTGCAAATTTTTTTTGTATATAAAGATTGAAATAAGTGTAATAATTTGTCTATATTGCTATTGTGTGATATTTGAAATACACCCCCAAAAAAAACCTAATTTAATCATGATTCATCCAACACAAGTTATTGTTGGATTTCTAATTCTTACTGTTATTTTGCCAAATTGTCTTGGATTTACTTGTGAGTAAATAAAAAATTTAATAATTTCTCCTTATATTAATGAATAATATGGTCATGGTTTTCTATGTTCTATGTTTTGTCATTTTTTTGGTATTCTGTCACCCACGTTTTTGTACCGTTACGCTACTTCCACTGTGCTTAACCAATTCAAATTCCACTTTTTTGTTGTAATTCGAATTCACCGATTCGAATCCAACTTTCACTTTGTTGTGATTCGAATTCATTACCGATTCGAATCCAACTTTCACTCTGTTGTGATT
>DVQH01002276.1:0-10370 GCA_018231625.1 Papilio phestus | reverse complement strand
AATCGGTCCACTAGCGGCGGAGTTATGCCGTAACACACATAAAAAAAAAAAAATACATACAGACGAATTGAATACCTTCTTCTTTTGGGAAGTCGGTCAAAAATAAAATAGAATATAGACAGGAATGGCCAATGGCTCGTCATCTGTCACTTCTCACAGCGGTGAAGGTTTTATTGTTGCATTGAACAAAGACCTTGCCCCATGATGTCTACCTATATTTACTAACGACTTATCGATTTCCTTACAAGCACTACGCCTCAACTAAAGCTTGCAAAACATTATTTGAAGTAAACTTTATAATAAGCTTTTGTAATGCGACCGTTCCTGACATTCAAATCCGCGGTATAATGTAACTATGAAGTTATTACATCTGGGGACAAACAGCTAGTAAAGTCTGAAGATGACAGTGACACGGGCGAGGTCGCGGATGAGGTCGACATCGACGTTACATGACAGAGTTTACGGTAACATTTAAATAAATACATAGTTATCCGTAGCTTGTAACTTACTTATATAAATGTTCCAAAAATCTGCCTTTATTTTACATCCTTGTATGATGAGAAACATGGCCAAGAAAAATTGTAGCAGTTTAATTGTGGGCGAGGACATGACATTGAGCGATTGATTTTTATTCCAATAATATTTTACCGTATGTATATAATAGTGTAATATAATGAACAATATGTTCCCGAGCAACAGTGTGACGTGTAGTTCGAGCTGATGACGTCATCAATCACAAGCCCGCCGGGGAACGCATCCGTCACTGCGTCGCCAGCGCTGTGCTCGATACATATTAACTTGTTGAAGAAACATCTTCTTATGTTCTATGAAAATATAGTGCTGCTACTCTCCTATAACTTAGACGAATCCTATTATAATTGACAAAAAGACGTTTTACATGTGGGTTTTTCTACATGTTTTTTGGCGATGGTAAATCCGGTGGTTGTATTTCAGTTTTTTTTTTTATAAAAGAACAAAAACCGGTACCTAAAAGGATGACTCACAATCAAACATGATTTAAAAATATAATTTTTTTTTCCTCGACACAAATGTTTCAATTGATGCTAGAGTTATTGTTTTATTTCGGTTAAACTTCTTAATAAAACTTTTATTTTATAAATATGTCAAAAGTATCCAAATAATTGATTTATAAAAATTTGTTTTGGCAGCTTTGTTTTCGGAGCGTATCTTCTTTTAACGAGCACAAAAAAAGCTTGTGTACTCTGATATCTAATAATATCACAACAAATTTTCGTAATTAAATTAAATTAAATTAAATTAAAGGTATCATCGTCGTTTCTTTTGTATCGAGTCAATATTTGTAGTACACAATAATAACTTTATTATTTGTGCGATCTCTCCTGAAGCCTCGTAAACCGGCGACTCGATAAAGTCAATAACTGTTCAGCAAATTGTCTCTTGATTTGACACTCCGCCTCCGCTCTCAGTGTAAATTAATTTAAATTGATCTCGTCCTTACAACGTTTTTATCTAATAAAGTGAAATTCAATTGGAAATCGGAATTCTTTGTCATTTCCAGATCACATTCAAATTAATGAATCCCGCTAAAACTAAGTACAAAACTAAAACTGGGTAATATGTCAAGCACTAGCCTGAAAATTTTTGCTAGTTTAGTTCAGTGAATTAATACAAATAAGCTTTTACCTGCAGCCTTCGGGCGGCGCTGAACAACCGGGGTCTCTGTTACCGCGGGATATCAATTTCTAATAATAACAGTTGTTTTTATCAAGGAAACTTTGCTATTACTTTCAAAGGAATGGTTTCGACATACTTATTAGTTTGGGATTCATGTAAGAAAATAACAACAGGCTATTTTGCTGATCACTTTAAGTTTCTAAACGAATAGTTTCATAAACAAGCTTTGTCCAGAGTTTTGGATGCAATATGGACAGCACAACTTTAAATCAATACTTAATTTTGGGGCTACTTTGTGATTAATCGTATTAGTTATAGAGTAACTTTTTGAAAAAAAAACACTTGTAATTGACAAGTTAATAAAAATGGATAGTGACATTCAAAAATGTTTACGATTTTAACGTTTCTGTTAAGAAATTCTTAGAATATTAATTAGAAATATATGTTCACAAGATTAACTTATTAAATACTCGGTATACGGAATGGCAAGAAAGTGTTCTTTGAAACTTCGTGAGTAATGAAGCGATTATGATTCACGAGAAGTTGTCACGAACACAAATACCGACTTCCTATCTCTATTGAGACACGAACACCGCCACTAGCCGCCATTAGTAGCGATTAGAAATTCCAGACTTTACTTACTTTAGTAAAGATTTTTACTTTTACAATAAAGTAAAAACATATCTAATAATGTTCAATTATAGACAAAAAATAACATTTTTGTGCTTAAAAAGACACAACAAAAGCAATCAAAATACTCACGCCCGTAACCGAGAGGTCGGCAAAGACTAAATAATAATTATTATTATTTCCATATATCTTTAATTACTTATTTTTAAATATAATATGTTTTACATGATTTTTTATTTATATAAAAAAATAAAATAAAACATATTATATAAAAAAAATAGAGCTCCACCGGCTGCAGAGACAGGAACCTCCTTACTATACTATAATAATTATTATTATTATTAAAGAGTAAAGATCTCCATGTGGCTCGATGAGCTCTTTCGCTTCTACATCCATGCATCTATGGATATACTTAAGTATTTCATTAATCTGAAATGTAAAATTCCAACTTGAATAACATTTGAGAAATGTTTGAAATTTTATAAACTAGTTATGTTATAGAATATACCAAAAACCATTAAGCAGAAAGTTAATATTAAAGTATAAAGTTAGGGGTAATGTGCGGCTCGCGTAACATATCGCCCCGGCTGAGCGGGTAATAAGCCCAAACTTCCGGAAGACACATTAATGCCACATTAAAACTAAAATATCTGGCAACTGTGACACTGCCAGACTATTTGGCAGAGATTACTTTCATGGAATAAGTGAATTCTAAATGGAGCTTCCGAATAGTACTTTTACAAAGTCATTTCGGTACATTAAGATGCTTAATAATTAAATAGCACTCATAATTGAAGTAATTATGTTTACGTTATGACATTTAGACTGTTATGAACTTTATACAAAAAGGCAGCACCGACGCAGATACAAAATATTAAATGTAATATTAACTACTAGTAATGTATGAATGTTTCAACTAAACATACAAAATCGCTAAAACATTTTACAGCTGAAATCTTTACATCCATCTAAATATTGAAATCGTTAGCAAAATAAGAAAAAAAAAACATTTTACTTATCAAATCAAAGATAAGTGTACTCGTATTTATTTAATACCATTATTTTGCCTGGTTCAATGAACATACGTCCATTTAGAAACACACTGAGAATAGCGAAGATAAAATTTATTACTTTGGAATGTATATTTTAACTTAGAATTGTTATTTTTATTATCAAGTAACGCCTCGCAACGGTAATTCAGAGAATTAAGTACACACTGTACATAAAAGACTGAAAGGTAAACAAGTTAAAACAAACATTGTTGCGGTTCGTTTCCATTAAACAGAACCATTACGATTTTGTTATCCACGCGCTGTGGACCATTGAGAAGTAAATTCAGGTGTTCGATAATGTTGCTTTGCTATTGTATTACATCCCACATTATTACAAGAGGCTACACAAAATTGTAATGCAAATATCAACAAATTTTCATGTATGTAAGTCATCGATATCCGAGTGAAATGTTCTGTTCGCTCATATTACATCATCTCATTCAAATGTCACGTAATCAACATGTAAATAACGAAATTTACATCATGTTACATGACCCTTTAGGGTTCCGAATGTGTTGATGCAATACTAGATCTGAAGTTTGAACATTTAGTACTTAACAGGTTACCTTATGTCAGTTTCGCTAAACCTAGTGGCGGTTTCTTAAAATTAATAGGTTTTATTGCATATAAAATATCTTTATAGTTTCAATAATTTGTATGAAACTCAGCACACATTTTAAAGTAATTGCGTTGCGGTTATGTTATTAATAATACGTCATCAGAATTTTAATTTATTTTCATGTTGATCTCAGCTGCAAGTAGCATTTTTCTCGCTGCACCCCCTCCCGCGGGAAATCTCTTCCGCACCACAGCAATGAGCAATCTAACTTAATTAATTAGCGTCTCTGACTTAATAATACGAACTTCATCTTACTCCGAAGTATTTTAACTATAATTTTCTTAATAGATAAATGTCCTCTTTAATGCATTCGCAATAAAATTTTTCAAAATCGATAACACCTTCATCGAAAAATAGAAATTGTTTCTCTCAGACAATAACAAAATAATAATACAGTTAGTTACTTTTTTGTTAAAACGTTAAATAGCTTTAGCAGGAACTAAATAATTACATTGTTAAATAAACAAGTCTTGTTACTTATTTAACGTGATCATGATTAAATATGCGATGGTGCCGCGAGCAAACAGACCTACAGTGAGATGATCTAATGTCAAACACATCCATAGCAAATGTCTGCAAGGTCATTGACATCGACAAACAATATCTAATTCGTACAATGTTGACCTCAAGTCATCTCACAGTTATTTGCGAAGTCGTTAATGTTTTCCACAACGATTGCAAATCGTGTGTACGTTGGAATAATGAACGTCGACGAAAAAGAATAAGTTTTTCATATTATTCTGATGAACTTAACTTAGTCTATAGAAAGAGGAGGTCTTGTCATGATCGGACTGTGACATGTCAATAGTATTTTTGTAGTTAGGGAGTATTTCAAGTACTTTAATTAGATCAAATGTCGTTAAACCCTTGGCATATTGGTGTGGTCTAAATCAGGTCGTGTTAACTCAGCTGGAGTTATAAACGCTATAGAATTCAGCGCACAAATGTCGGGATCATCCATCATGGCGGCGCGAGGTGTCGACAGTCGACGTCGCGTTGCCGTCACGTCGCCGCAGCGGTGGAGTCGGCGATCGCGGAAGATAAATGCTCGCCTCTGTTGTGACAGGTTCAATAACCTTTAAAGAGAACTCGCTAACGTTTCCTATCCTATAAAGACATAGTTGGTGTAAAATGTATCCTCCCAGTAATAATGTTTTACTTGAAGTAAAATTTGAGTGGAAATAATTTACTTTCTTGTACACTATTTATATTGTTCCAAGAAAAGTACATAATTAACTTCAGCGATATCATTGAAAACATGTTTAAGCTTTGATTCAATCCTGCAGTCACACAAACTTGTGTCACAGTACTAAAAACTTTACGTTGTATTGATATTGTTCAAATAAATTATAGTAAAAGCTAGCAATATTACATTATCACAACGATTTATCATAATGTTTGTGTAAGTGGATGACTTCCTTCGTCTTTATCGGACGTAAATGTGGAATGATTTACGGCTTCCTGAACAGCGCCGCATGTATTTGTCGTGAACTTTGAATTATGTGAACACAAACAATAGCTAAAACTCTTTGATCCCAACAAACTAATTATCCCGGGTAATAGCAATTTGAATAGATGTAGCATACAAATTGTTATTACTATGTTAAATTCCGTTCTATACTTGATGTATGAAACAAAAGCTTTCGTCCGCGACTCCGTCCGCGCAGAATTAAAATAAGCTTAGCAAGTAACCTATGTGCTTTTCTAGACTATCCTCACATCTATGCCAAACTTAATAGAGATACGTTCTGCAATTTAAGCTGCAGACTTTAACAAACATTCGTTCATCTATCCGACTAAACTTTCGCATTTTTATTATTGGTAAAAAATTATATTGGTTTCAGTATAATTCCATCATTAAATAGACGCATACAAGTATATCTATTTTCACAACACATAGAATTGAAATAACAATCTTGAAGCAGCATCACAATTATCTAGATGTAATCAATATTAAAGGCATAATGATGTAAATGTCGCGGGGACTGTGTGCGAAGGGCGCGCACAGACGCGCGGCTCGCGGTGCGGCGCGGTGTCGAGGGCAGATCGTGTGGGCGGGCCATTACTCACCCTCGCTCGCCCCGAGTCCCGAACCGTCGGGAAGCCGCGTAAGCATAACATCGTCTCGCGTGAAATGTGCCCGGATCCTCGCACTTCCCTAATAAATCTTTGTGTCGTAAATATTTTTTTTGTCACATGATATTTTCATCTACTAACTTAATATTATAAATGCCGACGAGAGATTGTTTTTTTTTGCAAATCCGTGAAAAAAGAATATGAATATAACAACTGTAATAAAATTTTTATTGAAACGTTTTAATTTTGTTAGCTTTATTAGTTTTAGCTCTACTTATTTAAAGCCAACCTTTGTGATAAACCCGGCTTAAATGTTTTAATAAGTAAGTTTTAATAACTGTTATAAAATGTAATTTAAAAGCTGAGGCTACATACATTGGAAATGTCGATTTAACTAAATGTTACTTTTTACAAAAAGCTGTCTTTGTAGTCGAGACATTCTTCAAATAGAAACAATTTGTTCCAATTCAATAGTTGAGGGCTCGCCTATTGGGTTGTATTTTTCCTTGATCTCTGTTTAGATGAGAGTAAGCTTCTTACACCGCTCGACTGAGCAGCTCGCGAACACTAATATTGATGCGACCCCGCCCACCCCGCACCCGCACCCCGCACCCCGCGCTCTCCCTCTCCCAGGTTACACTGAAAATAAACAATCATTACCTAGTCCATTTATTATACACGTACTCTGATGTTTTCCAACAAATACAAAGAAAGAAAAATACCGTCTCTTTTTGTTTGGACACGGGCTTAATTTTTAAAAACAGAGCTTAAGCAATCATACAACTGATGAATGGAATAACAAACTTAAATGTCTATGTTTTAGTTTCAACCCTACTTCATGAAAGTTAGCACGTGTGCGCACCTCATTAGATTGTTGACAACAGAACAACTTACCCAAGCGCTCGACTTCTTACGGAGAAATTTTTTTTTTTGTATGTCGCTTTCTTCATCTCCAAATCTATTAAGACGTTGTTAATTTTGATATATCTTTTCACTTTTTATTCAGCAAAGTTTTTACATGAACAGTTCAAACGTTCTGTTACATAATCTCTAAGAATTTCATTTATTACTTAAAAGCTGTAAACTAATGAAAGACTTGGCCTTAGTCGTTATGTATGACGTATTATTCATAATCCTCGGCACAAGTTGTTAGCACTCGTTCACTTCGCCGTCTACGAACTTATCAACTCTTTACAAACTAACGGCAAGACGACTAACAAACGTAAACTTTCATTTATTTCTTGTTCATTTTTAATATTGTTATTGTTTAGTTGTATTCTTCTTTGTTCTCTATATTTTGTCCTTTAACTAGAATGTCAATTATTTACTATATGTTATTCACTATTAATTAAAAATACACGTTCAGTAAATAATCCGAACAAATTCTATTGAACTTTTCTGATTACGCTGTCGTTTTTGTACGTATTTGCGAAGTCAACACAATAATTTTTATATATAAGTTCTAGTACTTTATTAATTTAATCGTAATAAATTACGGAGGACGCAAAATAAATTTAAAATGATTTATGTTACGAAGATACGAGATGAATTCATTTTATGCTATCCGCCGCGCCGCTCGCTCAGTGCGCTGGACATCTCGGTATGTAATGCTATGCTAATGCTGCTACGAATTTCCTCCACATCTTGGTTGATTGGTGATCAAGACAACCACGACAGGGGATACTAATGTAAAATAAGCTATAATAATTTTAATATTTACATACACTTTTTAATAATAATTCTATTTTGTATAAACCTCAATCTTATTCAAATACTAAAGATGAAAAACCAATACAATCGATACCTCAAAAATACTCAATCAAAATCTAAACTTTAGAATTTTATTAGGCAGACATTCTTATCAAAAATAAATCAAGTTTCATATGTGTAACCGATTGTTCACCGCTTCTCATTCACATAATGTGGATATATTGAACAACAAAACGCCAGCAAGTCGAGTGCGTATAATATAAATTTTGTGCGCAACGTTAAGCGCGCTTCAATGCTCTTGATACTTTCATCGCTGATATATTTTACCGTAAAATAAATTTTTGCTCCATTTAATCGAGTTATCTAGTTTGCGCTTTTGAAATAAGAATTTTTCGACTAAAATCATGGAAAGTTGAAAGCCGGGTTGAAAATTCTTTATTGAATAAAAGCCTTTACTAAACAAAGTTTCAAAATTGTTTGTGGTCGCTATGCGCGGCCATGTATCACATGCTTACAAAAAATTACTTGTTTATTATAATTAAATTTTATAAAATCATCGATTTTATTTAGTCTTCGACATGTGTATTAAATGCTACCGGTAATATTCGATTGGGCATTCTATTATTAAAAGTCAGTTACAAACAGTTTAGTTATGCAAATTCTTTAATTTAATAATACAGATTTAAATACAGATTTAACTAATTTACAGATTAGACTTAATTGAATTATCTAAACAGACAAAAGTTGTAGCCGATGTTGAACAAATTTAAATTTGATTAGTGTTGGTGTAACAAAGTTTGCGTTGTTGTGAGGACGGCGAGGAGCGCCGGAAGCTGGCCGGCGCAGTGTGTCGCAGCTAGTCTGGCAGAGCGGCTGTCTGCACTGGAATGATGGATACTCATAATTCATTGGAAAGGTTCTCGATATTACAATGAAAAAGATATTTTTATCTTATTGTACCACGTGCGAATGATTTTCGATTCTTAATTAAGCCGTAAATGCTCAAATTTATTACATAGGGAGTATTGTCTTTGTAAGAATTATTTTTTTTTTATAAAACTCACTGTCTCAGATTATTTAGAGAGGTGATACTTAATTTTACTACTTGCATTTTCAAACTAATTATTGCAGAGAACAAAAAATGAGCAAAACCTTTGAGCTGTGAGGGTCGTTGCCTTTGTAAGGTTTCAGGTGCAATACATAGACTTATCAGCAAAATGTCGTGATTTACGGTCGTTTTAACATTGAAAACGTATTGGTTCGGCATTAAACATTCTTTGTAGTATGGGCTATAAGTTATACGCTGCAAAACAACTTTAAACTGAACCTTTATCAATGTCAATGTCTGCTCCCGAGGCTTGCTTAGAATAAACAGAAAAAGGAAGTAAATCTAGAAAAAGTTTGCGTGCACCTGCACTCACTGACAAGTTCGGAATTCAATTCCCGGACAAGACTTTTATAGGTGCAACTATAAAACATTAAATTAAGCCTCTTCTCTGATAGTAAACTATTAAAACTACTAGATACTTTATTTAGAAATTGTAATATTATAGTGTACTTTCTTATATTCTTATCGTCATAACACTTCTTCTAATTTACTTATATACCACAGCAGCACAGCAGAAGTTCGCAAATTAGTAAGTATTACAAAAAACACAATGTCTGGTGACAACATTGTACAAAACAGCGTGAGGTTTGTATCAGAACACGCCGCGCCGCCGCCACCGCCGCCGCCGCCGCCGAGGGAGACCGGGGCTGCGGCGTCTGTCATTGTGATGTACAGCTCGACACATTTTATTTATTTGCCATAAATTGTAATAAATTGCTACTTCTTAAATATGTCTACAGAAAAAGAATATACAAATACTTGCGGTTATTGAAAGATTGTAGTGCAAAATTTATAGTAACAATTTGGATTAAAGATTTTTACACTATCGTGTAAGCTGCTCCTAAAATCAATGTAATTTGGTTAAATATAAGTTTGTTGTAAACTCCTTGTTTTTAATCTTACGTAGTATAACAAGTATACTGTAGTAGTTAATAAAAAACTGGAATATCGCTAAGACACCGGCAAGCAGCTGCACATTATTTTGGTTTCCGCATGGTGATTGAATGATGTTGGTGCGCGGCGACCCTCAAATGAAAATTAAAGCTAAATAAAGAAAGCCTATAATCAAAGGAATATATTTCTCATAAATATGGAGGTATTTATTACACCTAGCTTTCTTATTATGATCACTCTTGGAAACTTGGAGGTGTGAGACAATCCGGACCTCATAAATATAAATTACGAACTCACTCGAGAAGACAAAATAGTGTTGCTGGTGGCTTTTTATTACTCGTATTACAGACTGGTGATGTCATATTTTGTTTTTGTCTTTGTTTATAATTAACTGGCTAAACATATGTTTTTTTTTACTGAACACATTAAAACTACTTAAAAGATGTTCTCTTTTCTTAACTAGTTATAAAAAAAAACAAAGGGAAAACGTGAACTAAATAAGCTGTAGTTAATATCTAATCAACACGAGAATTCGAATTCTTGTTTAAGTACCAATGTTAATAAGTTGATATAATCTGACCGTCTTTATTCAGAGCAACGTTTTCCCTTTGTTTTTTTTTATAAC
>DVQH01002275.1:0-10374 GCA_018231625.1 Papilio phestus | reverse complement strand
ATTTTAATAGGCTATTATTTTTGCAATGGAAATAACTAGTTACAAAAATCACTAGATTTGAAACATGTGACGCCGAACAAATCACTAGTTTCGTTACGTTTCTCGAAAATTACGTAACGACTCACGCCTAACAGGAACATAACCTTGTTGTTTGTTATGAATTCCACAAAAATTGTTTTGTTTGAATATGTTTGAAGTTTTGACAGAAAGATTTTTTTTAAAAAGATTTATAGCCTGGCTATTGGGCCTTTAAGCCAGAGAGATAGATTTGGAATGTGTGAGTGTGTCCAGTTTTAAGATTGTTTGTGCCAATTAAAAAATATTTTAAATAAATTGAACGGTTTCGTTAATATAACATTCTAATGATAAAAGCAATAAAATGGTATCTGAATAAAATCCAGTAGAGTATCGAAGCCGTAGAAGAGGCCCTTCAGTTCCGACCAGTTTATTATTAAATATCAATTCAATAATCCCGAAAGAAAAACGAATAGCTTTTGTTATTTTTACAAGGAGTGCAAATTATTGTAAAATGATAAAGTTACGATTAAGCGCGGTAAATTCCGTAAGATTAGTTTTATTCAATCAATATTTATGCATGTAATTACTTTTTCTTCTCAGTTCTTTCACAATATTTACATTATTATTGATATTGGAATATTTATCTGATAAGTTTGGATTTTCTCATTTTTATAAATTATACTTGTTATACACTTATTTAAGTGGAAATTTTTAAGTGAAGTTAAAAGTTCGTAGATTTATCTTAGCGCTTAGCGATAATGAGGTAAAATTAGATTATTTTCAGTTACGGGATTAAAAAGTACGCGTAATAGATACCGTACTTGCGTGAGAAAGGAACACAAAAAAACGTGCAAAACTTACATGATTTGTATGTAGGCCTTGTTTCAGCCGAAACCTATACCTTAAACCTATGGGGTTGTCAGAGACTGGATTTCCATTTGGTACACAACTTTCTTGCTTCATTCATTTTTATACGTTTAAAATCTACTCATGTACATTATGCTTGTCGAGTAAACTTATCAAGAGAATCCAAATTAATCTCCCAAAAAGTGACTGCAATTTTTTAAAAACAAAAGTAATTCATACATCATAATAGATTATCATTTTATCCCTCTACATCCATAATTATAACTTTTCATTCTTTTGCAATTCTTTCCTACTTATAACATCTACACGCATGTTGCATTCAATTTTGATATAGAATAATTGATAAATTTTTCAAATATTAATAGCTTGTAAGAATGATGAAATTATTCGATGGTGAAAATGTAAAAATAAGCCCATCTGTACCAATTAAATTTATCGTGTTCATTGAAGTAGTGCCAAATATTGAAAATTATTGATTCATAGTTTGTACGCAACAGAATTGAATAAGTTCGCAATTGCACCCATACTTTCATGAATAACGGTTGCTATAAAGCCACAATACCCTCGACTCCGGCAACAGTCCTCTAGGGAAGCGCGTGCCAACACAATATCCAAAAAAATTCAACGCGATGGCTGCTTATTTTAAGGTACTTTAGCTAACCTTGTGTCGGGCTACCAGTTAAATATTATAAAATATTTGGGCGAAATATTGATTTTATTCAAGTGTTAGCATTACGCGTAAAATACTTAGGTATTAAAAATAACACAAGTTAGAAGTGATTTTACATATTCAACCGTATAAGAGGTTCCGTAGAAGAGTTTTATCGAAGTTAACATTAGTGTTGCTCTGAGCCTCTAAATCTACACTTAAGTGTAAATTCATTCGTTATTAATGATACCCTTAGTAATCACTTAACGTATCAGAGTACGGCTGTAATGTTAATAATTTTCATGAATGGGTTAGAAAAAGATCGATACAATTGTGAAATAATTATTGACATCAAATTTTCATTGCCATTGCTATTGAGTAACTTTCCTCGGTATCAGTTGACCGTGAAGGTCGTCACACTTTTTCGCATCCGGCGTTTGTAAGATAACGTTTTTTTTCCGATCAGTCGACAATTTCTAACCTCCATAGTGACATACTTTTAGTTGATCAAGTAAAAATGAAACTTTGGACATAGGAGCAGTGAAACAAAGTTAATTTTAATGTTGCATTTTGTTTTAGATATTTGCCGTAGTGGCTCTTGTCTCAAGTGTCTCATCAAACCAAGCGCCTGGTGGTTATTCCTATAACCGATTCAGTGGTCCTGTTAGTGGGCAAATAGTAGAAGTCGAAGTGCCAGCTGCAAAAAATATTGCGGCACAACAACATGCGAGTTACGGCTACGACCATAACGCCGGTCAAATAGATCCTGAAACTGCAAAGTACGCTCGCTTGAAAACTGTCGACTATGTGGTAAGATATATTTTTTGTATATTAGTTTTGGTAACATCTTACTTAAAGTTTTAGATAACAAGTTAACAAAGTGCTTTGACTGTAATGTTATGCTGTAAATTCTTATTTAAATGCATTGATATTTGAATTACATTACATGTTACGTCTTTTTATTTACTTTATAATATTGTGTTTTATTGCTTATTGAACAGTTATATATTTTGCTTATATTCATGTAATATTAGTGTTATTACATCTATTTGTGATTATAGGCAAAACCCGATTATCACTATGCGTACGGCGTGGACGATCCCCACACAGGCAATCAACAGAACCATAAAGAACAGCGTGAAGGAGATGTCGTCAATGGAGAATATTC
Source organism: Papilio phestus (assembly GCA_018231625.1). Taxonomy (NCBI): domain Eukaryota; kingdom Metazoa; phylum Arthropoda; class Insecta; order Lepidoptera; family Papilionidae; genus Papilio; species Papilio phestus. Next base: position 7,672 of record DVQH01002275.1, on the reverse strand, counting down.
GTTAGTCGAACCGGACGGTTCTCTTCGTATCGTCCGCTACACCGCTGATCCTAAAAACGGCTTCCAGGTAACGAAATAACGTGTTTCAAAACTATTAGATTATTAAATTCTTTAACAATCAAGTTGACCTATCGGTTGTTTCTAAAGCTATCGTTGATTAGATGAAGCGAACACAATAAACGGTTACCGTTGTGTTTTCAGTATAAAAAGTCTGTTTGATGTAAAAACTGATTTCAGTCGCCGCGAAATGTAAGCCAATAACATTTTGTAATTTATAATTATTTTGAAGAGTTACTAATAATTGTCTGAGTAATAATGTAAAGAAATCAGCAATACGGAGTTTATGGAAAGACTTACGGCGCTAGAAGTCAAGTTATTGTCCGTCTGAGGTTTTTAGGTTCGAAGTTAAATTAAGTTATGGCTCATACAGCGTTTTGAATCAGAATCAGGACGAACCTTTGCCTTGAATTTTAAGTAAACTTTTTTTTTGTTTTCTCTGCAGGCAACGGTGCACAAGCAACCTGCAGCACAAGATCAACAACAGCAGGTAGAACAGCCAGTTCACTACGGTCGTAGGAATCAGGAAGAAGATGACTCCAGAGAGTACTAGTTTTAATTATTTTGTAAGAAACTTGTTTGTAAGTGTTTTAGTTTTGTATTGTTGATAATTTATTTATGAAATAAGTCTTGGAAATAAATAAGTTAAAACCAAGTTTAAAGTTTCTTATCTAAAGCAGTTTCTTATCTATCTTTGATATGATTTATAATATTTAGTTTTTAGTGCGTACGTAGTTTCTATCAAATGAAAAGTAAGAAATTATCGTACTGAATATAAACGGAAAAGTAATAACATTGGACAACATTTAAATAATGCGTCGTAAGATAATTTAATCTCTTATTATAATTTTACTTACATTATGAACACATTTACAAAATCTCTACACTTAACTATTTACTCTCGAAGGTATTGACAATTAAATTGGTAATGACGGCGACATGCTTGGTCCTGCCCCTCCTAAGAACGTTCTCAAGAAATCCATCGGGAAGGGGAATATTATCGTAGAATTCTTCTCTGCTGATATCGTATTCAGTGACTGCAAATATCGTAGCTGAAAAAATACAGAAAATTCAAATACATTAAACACGTACATCCGCCAATTGAACTATAAAGTTACAGCTTATAACAGTAACAATAATAAACTGCTCCTCCTAACTCCTTATCATAAAAGAACATTAATATTGGCAAACATAATCATCATCCTCCTTATCCTATTCCCGTAGAGTCGGCGCAATAGGTTTTTGTCCTCCAAATTTCTCTATCATACGTCATCTCAGTCATCACTCCTTTTTTGATCATGTCACCTTTCACGCAATCCATGCATCTCTTTCTAGGTCTATGTTCTCCTTGTAACATGCGATTCATCCCACCTCATAACATGACCATACCATGCTAACCTTTTAGTCCTTACCTTCTCTACCACTGGGACTACTCTCAAACTTCCTCTAATATACCCATTTCGTTTCTTACCCATTCGTGTTACCCCTAACTTCAGTATTGGCAAACATTTGACATATTTAATAGTGAATTAGTTCACTTACTTGCAACGCCATAGGATTATCTATCATCACCAGTGAAGCCTCTCTAAGCGCTTTGGATGCTTTTATTTCACCTTCAGCGGCTATAATTTTTGCTCTTGCTTCTCTGTCCGCTTCTGCTTCGGCCGCCATTGCTCGCTGTAGTTGCACTGGTAATCTTACATCTTTGCTAAAATAGAATCATTGTTACATTTGTCTTTCTTCGAAAAAATATAGGTATCAACTTTTCAAACATATTTAACTTATTAGCGAAGTTTTAGCTATGCTTACGGTAAAGGGAAAAGAGAAATCAATCACACAGTCTGCAGATATCTGTGAAGATATGCAAAATGTCAGCATTTTTAACTACTAACTCCCCTAATTTAAGGTAGAATCGAGCCCATCAGCGGATACATTAACTAATATAAGTTGACTGAGCTAGATTTCATTTTCCACATTACGTATACAAAGACTAACATTTCAACTCTTTCAACTTCAACGCCCCAGGGATCTGTGGCCTCGTCGAGGTTGGCCTGCATCATGTGACTAATAGCTTCTCGGTCAGACAGCAGCTGCGCCAGGTCCCGCATGCCCAGCACGTTGCGAAGTGTCGTCGCGGCTAACAGACGGGTAGACGCACTGCAAGATAAAACCTTTATGAAATACGTGACATTACACGTTCTATACAATTTACTGGGTTAGTCAAATAAGTTTACAATACCAAGCATGATTTGGTTTTATCTTATAATACTAATATTATAAATGCGAATGTTTTGATGGATGGATGTACCTATGTTAGATATTGTAACCTAAACTGCTGTACGGATTTCGATTTCAGATATAGACGTAGAGGATAGTCAGGAAAGACATAGGCTGCTTACTTTTGTTTTATTTTCACGCGGACGGAGGCGCAGGCGAAAGTTTGTAATTATTTAATTTGGAATAAAATTATGCCTAATAGAAAGACGGTCCTGAGATCTGGTGGGATTATCGAATAAAAAAACAACAAAAAATTGTCACCTGTAATCTGCAACACGAACAACTGCATTTAAAGGCTCCTTTATCCTGTAATATACTACAGCGTCAACAGCTACCGTTACGGAGTCTCTGGTAAGAACCTTTAAAGAAGAAAATAGTAACATTATACTGTGAAGTAACTCAAAACGAACTAAAAAAATAGTATCAAATAAATCAACAAAACTACATATTTTGACTGTAGTATAAAAATTCAAGATTTTTCGCATAAAAAATTGCTGGACAGATGTTTTTTTTACTGGAACGCAATTAAATTCCGAATTGCTGTCGGTTTTAATGTCGGTAGCCATCAATCCGGCTGACAAATGAGGTCGGTACTGTGAGATATCCGTTCACGAATACTGAACATCTGACTTGCTTAAATAAACACATCACAACCAGAATTATGATATTAACCATTTATTTACAGACATATCGATTGAAAGAAATATCTAAATACAAAATAATATTCGTTGGTTCCTTAATTCTACGTTTAATAACGCGAATACAATCATTTACTAAATGTATAATAACATGCGTTCAGAATTCGAAATACAATATTGGAAATCCAGCATTTGGTGGCAACTTTGTTTGTGATGAATTAAAAATAAAATCTGAAAATAATGACTTGTAGCATCTCTTACTCAGTGATAACGTAGCTTTCTCATTGACGAAAACTTTCAAAGTGTTTATTGCTTTTGGAGTTAAGTCGTTACATACAAAAATACAAATCTTCTAAAAATTTCTTTGTTACAAAATCTGTATAGAAGTATGTGCCTAGTAGATAAATAACACAATAGGTGGAAATAGAGAAATGGGACAGAATCTATGATTTTAATTAAAGAGAATTTGGTAAATACTCTTATTTCAAACACAATTGAACTGTACAATTATCATAAATCACACAATGATTACTTCAGTGCATGTTTTTGGTCGGCAAGTGGAGCCGTCGACCTGAGCCACTTCAACTTGCTTCAATGCACCGTTTGACGTATGCATAATGACGTAAAGATGGAATATTTTCAATCTAAACACATCAAGAAGTTATTATTAGTACTGAGAATGACCACAAAATACTAACAAGTTCGCAAATGTGTCGAGTTTTAACTGATTCATGGAAACTTTTTAAAGCGATTAATTTTAGAGCAGTATCTTAAGATATTTTATAACAGTGGCTATTAAACGTATTAAATATGTTTAAAAAACATCGCTTGCTAATACTACTTCTTAATAATGTTTGATCGTAAGATTTAATTTATTTCAGGAAATTGACTCTTATAAAGATTTTTACATCGTAAAGTGTGTTTTCTTCATACTGTACAGCATAAAGTATTAATAGGTGCATTGTGAGGTTCGGAACCAGACGATTGGTAAACAATAAGCGATTGTTTGTGCGTTGTAAAACTTTGATTGATGCTTTACGGCCACATCAATTAATCGCGGCCCATCGCACGCGGTGAGAAACATCTGGGTTAACTGTTTTCAATACCAATGCCGCTGCACACCCGCTCGTATCTTGTTTCTTTTACGCATTACCATGACTTAATCAAGCATATGTTAGTTCTTTTTCTGTTCACATTCATGATTATTTGTGAATCGGGTTAATTTAAGACATGATGCATGCATAGATCAAGAGACACGAGAGAGGTACCTAATCACACTAAATAGGAGTCCGTTATACGCCTGAGTTTCTCGCGTATATGAATTTGTAGTTTTAGTTCAACGTAATGCTTTATATACCTCCTGTGGTGGAACATCGAAAGACACTGTTCTCAGATCGACTTTCCTGTAAGTATCGACGCATGGTAACACGAAGAATAGACCAGGACCTCGCGCTCCGCCTTTCCGTACTCGACCTAATCGGAATATCACTGCTCTTTCGAACTCTTGGACAACCTGGAAAATTACCAAAGAGGCTATTAAAGTCTGTAAATCATTTCTTATATATTTGTCTTTATTAGTACCAAATAGAACAACTAAATTAGCATAGAGAGCTTCGGATGCTTGCCTTGTGTAGAAAATAATAGTTCAGGATACCTGAATAGTCGTTATTCCATAATTTATTACTATTATATGCATAATGAATTCTATTGCCTTGTCTACAGGTCCTGGGTTCGACATGTACCCGACGTTCTTACTGTGAAGGAAAACATCGAAGAAACGGCTACGAAATTAAAAGGTATATGTGAAGTCAACCAACCCGCACTAGTAGTTGACTATGGCCTAGTCACCTCTAAAATAGGGTAGGCTTCAAGCACCTCAGTGGGGACAAAGAGTGACCTGATGATGATATTGAATTCAAACGGAGCAATTTCAGTTAATTTTTACTTAAATGTTTGTTCGTGAGATTTTGCAATACATTTAATAAATCGTACGCGTTTAAACACATATTAACAACACAAACACAACATTAGCTTATATCAATAGTAATATATTAATACAGTTAGTAACGTATTGTGTGTGAATTTTATTGACTACGACATGTTTTGTAAATATTCATAAAATTAAAATGTTTATTTTAGAAATCAATTACATCAATGGTGCAAATAAATTCGCTATAAAATGTTTTGCACGCCTGTTTTGTACACAGATAAAATACGAAAATAGTTTAATTGGCTTCACTTGCAGAACACTGAGGTAATTTTACTTGCCGCAATGAACCGCGCAATCTGTTTACACTGACCCTACCTAAGCGAGTATTTTAAACAATTCATGGTTTATTTACTTTTAACATTTTTAAGATATTTTAAATGTTTCTTATCTTGAATTTTACATACACACTCTACATTTAGTACTACGAATATAACAACCTACAGTTACGTTATGTAACTATAAAAGCAAATAATCTTTTAAATTAAAAATTATATGATGTAATATCAATTATTTATGTAATTTTAGTGTGTAATATAGTTGTTGTTAGCCGGAGCAACACGAAATTTATTTAAATTTAACCTTCCTAACGAAAACTAAAAAGCACGTATAGCACTTAACATCTTTATATATTTTTTAATTAGTCTATTCTTAATACAATTGTATTAGTATGTTACGCATATACAATGAAAAACATTTACAATTTTTTTTTAATTTCACCTTAAAGCATTCGAACAGTGAGAAGGGGAATGTAATGATGACCAGAAGGAAGGAGAGGAATGTAGCGAATCTTTCAACACATCCAACCGCCTCAGGATTCGCTGTCAACAATTAAAAATTTTATAAAATGCGCTACAAAACAAATCGAAAAAATCATACTCTTTACACTATCGCAACATTTGTATATTCATATAAATAAGTTATCAAGCTTTCGGTTTACATTTTTATTGATTTATCACGGATTGATAAATTTCTTAGTTATTTCAGAGTAACATTATCAAAACTTAGTAATTTTCACGAATTAATAAACTATGTTAAAGCAGTACGATTACTTATGTTCCCTTACATAGTACTTACGCATTTGTATCGTGATAGCGCAAGACGTACCCGTATCACAATCTAAAACCGTTTCAATGCACAGACATTAGATTAATGTAAATTATTGTTTAAATAGATCTCGACAACGATTTACTTACGACTGGGTACATTATCGCGCCTAGTGCTATGAGATCTTAACTCTGTTTGCATATTAAACGGTTCTAATTTATTTGTTTAATTAATACACCGGCTAATCGAAATTATAAACGCTCATAACAGCGTATTACCCGGCTAACAATCGCAGACTGCGCTAACTTACTGTCAGAAGAGGCCGCATGTTTACCCGACCTAAAAAAATACCGATTCCTAAAAATATCAATTACATTTCGTCGTCCCGCAACAATACGTTGTAAATCGAGGTCGTAATATACTTTTAGTTTAGAATTATTTACGTATTTCGAGGTAGCACTCCACTTCGCCTGAGTCCTTGTCGTAGCAACCGAAATCCATGGAATATTTGACACCGCGCAGTGTATAGCGCATTGATTTGTTAAGATCGTTGGTAAGTGGTCGCGATGTTAGCTACCCGGTGTCTGTAGGGACACTAAGAAGCCGGGAACCACGGAAGACCAGGCTTATGCCGACAATAAATAAATAAACGCACTTTCAGGCATAACGTCGAGCGAGCACGGCCGCACACGCCGCTGCGAACTACAAAATTGTTGAATTTAGGTATTCTCGAAACTATTCGCTACGTTACGATACTTTATAAGAGGATGTTTAGATAATAACTTACTAATACAGATGTTAATATGTTTATGTTGAGTTGCCAAAAACTTTGAAATATGTAAATATTTGTAATAGATTTTTAAACCTTATATTTTAAACAGACATTTGTGTGCTAATTAAATTTAGCATGGATATATGAGTGTAAAATATAGTAAATTTAGTTACTTATCTCTACATTACCATTCGGAACGAAAAACACATTAAAATATAAATAGCAATAATTTAATTTGTTAAATATAAACATAACAGTGAATCTAAAGACACATTTAGTTCAAAGTCATTCCTTTACATCTGTTGAATCTTATTGCTTTTTATTGCCATCTTGTTTTAAAACAGTTAACTAGTTAACTGTACTAGTTTACCCGTGTTAAATTACGTTTCCATTGTCAAAACTAGTATTACAACATCATATATTTATATTCATATCAATCTTACATTCAAATTGTTGCAATTATAGAGATTTCCATTAACAGATTCAATCGGCAGGAAATCCATGCTTGTAGTTTGTTAAGGATTCATTACAGTGAACTTTAACAAACCGGTGTGTCCTCTTGCCGTCCTCATTGAGGCTTGTGTGACCTTTTTAAATGTTTATGTCCTCTAACTATGGGCCTCATAAATCTATTTTCAAATTAATTTCTCGTAATACTTATACCAGTCAGCCTCTAGCATTTATGTTGGACCTTTATAATTATACTGAAATATCGGCATTCAGGTGAAAAGTTTAGATACAACATGTTTAATTTTAAAATTCGTCGATGCTATCATTCAAAACACCATAAGATTTGAAAGTTTAAGGACTTAGTTACTTTGTTTAGATTTGACGGTGTATAGTAGGGATGTTGCGGATGTTGATTTTTTCACATCCGCGGATGCGAATGCGGAT
>DVQH01002274.1:0-10375 GCA_018231625.1 Papilio phestus | reverse complement strand
TAACAAACATCCATACATCCATCTAAACTTTCGCATTTATAATATTAGTAAGATTGTTATATTAGTGACGTAATTTACAAAATTCATACTTTAATTCATCGCATTTCTTTCTTACATTGAATGTAAAAATAATTACACCAATTTTCATAAATAGAACAACGGTTTTTATTGCCAAAATTAACAATAAGCACTTGATACAACATTTAATGTTTGGCAACCTTTGAAATGTTTTTTTAAAAGGAAATCTATAAAAATTACCTCACTAGCTTTCGCCCCGACTCTGTCCGCGCGGAAATAAAGGAAAAAGTTAGTAGCCTATGTGTTCTTCCAGACTATCCTTTACATCAAACTTCATCGAGATCCGTTCTCAGTTTAGGCTACAAACAAACATATATCCATCTAAACTTTTGCATTTGTAATATTAGTATGATAAACGGTATTGTGTATTGACATTAACTATACTAGTAGATCAATTTCGCAGTTACAATCTGGAAAAAGTCGGGAGATGAAGTTTTTCTGGATGGTATATCATCAAGTTGTCACTTCACTATTATTTATGGCAGTAAACTTGAAAATATATCTCTTGGCCAGCAGCGGCACGTCCGTACCAGGTTAATCCGCTTCGGCGGCAACTCTAACCGAATAAAGAGTTATAAATTTGAAATTTGTTTCAAACACTTCCAATTTATTTTGATAATTGAAATTATAGGTTACAAAAGCAATGTTAATTAATTAAAATGTAAGAAATAAATAAGCATACATGTCCTACTAATATTATAAATGCGAAAGTTTAGATGGATGGATGGATTTTGTTAAAGTTTATAGCCAAAACGTATTTCGATGAAATTTGGTAGAGATGTAGAGGATAGTCTGGATAAACACACAGACTTCACTTTTGTTTTTTTATAATTCCACGCGGACGGAGTCGCGGGCGATAGCAAGTTGTTCATAAAAGATCGGTGGTACAAAGGTTAAACACCGAAGTTGCGGTCTTCAAGACCTGGGTTCAATCTCCGAAATTAACCAAGCATATTAGTAACAATACAAAATAGAAGTTAAAAAAGTAAATATAATTGTTGATTACATGTAAAAATAAATATCCCGAAAAAGTAGAAATCAAGTTCATTGTTCTTTATATATATTAGGGGTGGGAGCCGTTTGTTACCATTATATTAGGCTGATTCGACATTTATAGCCGACGCTGTGCCGAATACCACATACTTCATGGTTAGTCGAGTTTTAACGAAATACATTCTTTTCATGCTCATTGAAATTGTTTTCTGTCCTTTACTTTTGTCTTTAACAGCCGATCGTTTTTCTCTAATTTAAATAACATTATTAAAAATGTCATTTCAATTAATTTTAACTCAGTCCATTTTTAGTTTTAAAAGCTACTAACAGTAATTAATTTTAAATGCTTCTTAAATCATTGCTTAACGTTATCTAATACTGGAACGACTGCGTACAGAATTTGAAAAGCAAATGATTTTGCACTTACAACTCATCGAATAACATTTAAAATTACGACTACAAGTAATAAGGTACTATATCACGTGTGCCAAAAAACTCAGTTGATAATTGTTTTTTTAAACGTTTAAAAAACCTACCAATAAATAGTAAACAGATATATTTATAAAACTGTTCAGAAATGAAATTAGTCTCGATAAAGCATATTTGTAAATTGAATCACGTTGTAAACGAGCACGAGCCGACTGTTCACATTAATAGCAGTAATGTCGTTACGATGGTTTTTTTTTTTAATATCACAACCAAAGGAAACAATTAAACCAGAAAAACTGGGTTCATTATTGCTTCTGATACAGTATCATCCAAGAAAAAGAAAAGAGCAATAAATCATACTTCATACTTAATATTATAAATGCGAAAGTTTATATAGATGGATTGATGTTTGTTAGAGTTTGTAGCCTAAACGGCAGAACGGATCTGGATGAAATTTGACAAAGATGTAGAACATAGTCTAGAAGAACACATAAGCTACTCACTTTTAATTTTTTTAATTCTACGCGGACGGAGTCTCGGGCAAAAGCTAGTTATTAGTAAAGAATGATATCCTCCTAAAGGTACATTCATCTCCCAACATTTTAGTTGCTAATCTATGCCTATACTAATATTCTACACTGAAATAAAACCCAATACTAATATTGGTGTAATTTATTCAGTAAAATTTGATAAGGTAACACAATGACATTTAAAATTAAAAGCAACAGGCATAAAATTTCATATGTGTACATTTAGCATCATTTCTCATAGGCGGGAAATCTCATATCATTGGAAATTGGAAATAAATTCCTTTAAGCTTTCAATTACCCCATTCGTGTATATCGAATTTTCATACGTAAATTTCCATGTACGCCAAATTGTAACAATCAAGGGGAGAAATATATAAATATGGGATTATATGTTTTGAATGAAAAATACTTTGCAATCATTTCATTCTGATTTTTTTTTTCTTATTACGAAAGCTCATTTACTGCCGCTTTAACTCTTTCAGTGGTTATTTTATTTTCAGATTAATGACACTGATTATAAAAAACTAGCTGTTCTCCTGCAGCTCCATCCGCATAAAATTATTATATAAAAAACTTTATTATATTGTTTACTATTGTCAAATTCTCAGTTGTAGATGTTATAATTACCATTACTAAAATAACCTTGTGTTAATGTTGCAGCTTGTAGTTTATGGTCCTTTTCTCACATGAAAGTTTTTTTTTCAATTCATTTACCCCGTAAGTTTAATAACGTGAAATATGAAGCCTAAAGCGTGTTGTAATTTTAGGGATTTTTATTAAAAAAAGAGATATTCAAAAATATGCTGTGTTGCGGACATTCTATGCCACGAAATAGTGTGTGTTTACGCTACATTATATAATTATAGATAGAGCGCCTTCGGCAAAGTTGTTAATTAGTTGTCTGAAGTAAAATATAATCTAAAGAACTAGAAATTCACAAAAAAATGACTTTAAACCAACAACCCATAATTTATGTGGCAAGAAATAGTTGGAGCTTTACGTTTTACAAAACTAAGTCAAACATATCGCTTTTATCCCGCGAACAAATACAGCATACATATTGCTATAGCAGTGTTTGTTATAGTTGTTAAAATAATGTAAAACTTGAAATATTTCTCAACAAAGGGTGGGCGCAACCTTTGACTATATTATTGCACAACTGTTGTGCGATTGTCGATTGTTTTACAGCCAATTCAACTGTTTAATTGCAAAATTTACAATCAAGTAGTGTACGCATCTCCTTATAAGCTCGTAGGAATCAAAGCGAGACTAAACAGTTGCGCGATAGTTTAGTTTCAAGTGTGCACACGCTCTTGTATAGGTAATAAACTTTTAAAAGGTCTTGATTACGTTTAAAAACTATTTAGGTTTACCTAAGAAACGATTTTTTCCCCTCTTTAATATAGGAGAATACACTTGGTGTCTAGATGTTATACGTTATAGATTCTTCAATAATTTTGTTCATAATTGGCACCAAACAAGAGACATCGTTTGTAGTGGAATTGGGATCACGTGTTGTGGTGATATTTGCAATGTGGTCCATTTTTTGGTTAACTGCCAAGCTGTTGTCATTTAAATAAACTTAAACGTGGTTGTTTAATTTATTTAAAATTTATTACATAATTACATCTAAATAAAAAGCAATCAATAGACTATCAATTATTTTAAAAATGTTTTAAAGGTGTATCGTAATTAAATTTGCTATTATACAAATTGACAAGTGTGGGATAAAATTACTAGTATACTATTTAAAAAAAAAGGTCTAATAACACTTGCTTTTTCAGTAATGCTCTCATATTAATCTCAACATTGACAAAAATTAATCCAAATGTTTTCGTAGAAAACTCTAATTGCAACAAAATTTATCTGTAAATAACACCGCTTTAACGTTCTTTATTAAAAGCGACGCAAAAATCCATATAAATTACGTCTATTTTTCAAACTAGATGACCTCTGTCACTGTGACCTGCGCAGGTTTTGAGAATAATGATAGAAAATTTGTTTGAATCGGACGTCGAAATCGAAACCTAAAATACAGTGAAAAGTGTTTATAACTCACCAGATATATTCAATAAAAATTGTTCAAAACTTCTCAGTCGTTAAATATATGTGTATTTATGAATTTGAATAACGTCAAAAGGAAGTTATATTACTTATGGTTCACATTTGTGGCCGAATCGGCAATCGTTATCGGAAAGCGAGCTTAAAAGCCATTCAAATCCCAACGGTTAGACCTTTATGAAGGTCTCATCCCAACGCACTCGATAACTATGCTAATATTATTTGTGCAAGAGGATAGCAAAACGGAAGCACTTACTAACGTGCAGAAAATAGTTTTTTTGCCTTTCCCAGTCTCATTTCAGTTATTGCCACAGTACAATTGTAGCTACTGAGATTTCTATTTCAGCTTCGAAGCGTAAGAAAAATTTACTTTGTATAAGTCCAGTAAAAACAGTGCTTACTAACCGTTTGATAAACAGTTCCACTGTTTAATCAAAACGAACAATTAAAACTGAACATCTACTCGTATTGTCTGGCTAGATGACTCAAGTAAGTTTTTATCAGAACCAAACGTTACTCTCATGTCAGTAAACCAAACTTGGTTCTTATTCTGTCATACGAGTATATGTAATAGTAATCTTCATTAAATAACGTTAAACCACGTATTAAGAAATGCTTCCAACTATAGTTCTTTTGAGACGATTAAAACTTTAGCCGACAATTGTAAACGAGACTTGGAACTTCTTTTATATTTTATTGCATTGAAAATCCGATAAAGAATTGATAGGAATAAAAATTCATAATAGTTTCATAGTATACTAGCTTTTGCCAGTGATCCCGTCCACGGGGAATTAAAAATAAACAATAGTGAGTCGCCTATGTGTTCTAGGCTATTCTCGACGTCTATGCCAAATTTCATTGAGACCTGTTCACCAGTATAGGCAACAAACTCTAACAAACATCCATCCGTCCATCCATCCATCCAATCCAATCTATCTTTCGCATTTAACCTTTTAGTAAGAAATAAGATAGTTGGCAGTGAACTTTCGTCATATTAAGTTACTCGGACATGTGATTTTAATTCACAATGTTTTTTAAAGAAAGTAGCTTCAGCACAGCGTATAATTTCACTAACAAACAAAATAAGTAATACACGTTAGTTGTTGAAACACAAGTTACACTAAGTTTCATGCAAAATTTTCGCTTGTGGCTTTTACGGCTTAATCGATCTCGATGGGTGCGATCCTCCGATGTTATTGGCTTCAGTCCAAACTGCACAACGGAACTATGGATTCACGACATGTCAATTTAAGTATTAGATGTAAGGTTTTGCTATGTAAATTGCTATTTTGGACTTCCCGCGCGAACGTAATGTCAAGTAGATGTGACAAACAACGCTGTTCGATAAATAAATATATATAGTAAGATAACCGTACTAAGTAAAGTGAAATAACGTCTAAAGTGTAGTGAGTTACATATATAAGAAATGCTGATAGTACATACGGCCCCTGCGTCGCTACAACACAGTTATAAAAAGTAAACAATGAATAGCATCTGTAAGTAAAGCACGAAACGTTTTCACTTCTACCCACAAGTAACTTTATAACCTAATGACTTAACAAGACGTCAAGATTACGTCATATGTAAACAACGGCGTGATACAAAATATTACAAAATTACGCTGACAACTTTAGAAGATACATAATTTTTGGTGCACGCGTCATTTATTTATAGGCAGGATAAATATTCTGATAAGATAAATTATAACTCTAACATAAACACAATGCCACTAAAAAGAACGCCACCTAAATCACCAAATGTGGCCACCTTAAATGTGCACCCCCTCAAGACCCATAGCCAGTCTGACCCAGACTTATGTTTAACTTACAATCCGGAAGCCATAACCACTAAAAATACTCAAAAAGCTAAACGCAAGAGGGACCGCTCAGCGGAGCAAACAGACTTTGATGAATTCAAAAATACTATCTTGGATGTTCTAAAGACCCTGCAGACTACAGTTAGTGAAATAAAAGAACAAAACATTAAACTACAGGAGTCTGTTGAGTTCACTGCTCATAAATACGACGAAATAATAACGAAAATTAAAGATATAGAAGACAGCAGAAAGGAGGATAAAAGATATATTCGTGTACTAGAAGACAAAATAGACAGACTCGAGCAGCAAAGTCGAGCTACCAGTATCGAAATCCGGAATTTGCCCAAAAAAAACGGAGAGAATAAGCAAGATTTACTAAACACTTTAGGAGATGTGTGTAAAGTTATTAAGTTACCATGTCAAGAGTCAGATATAAAAGACATATTCAGGAACAACATAAAAAACTCAACCTCGACAGTTATTGTTGAATTTAATACTGTAAAACAGAAAGAGAATGTCTTAAAGTTCGTAAAAAAATTCAATAAGGATAACATTACCAATAAATTAAATTCTAACCATCTACAGATACAAGGGCCAAAAGTGCCCATTTACTTCTCCGAAAACTTATCTTCGAAGACAAAACGCCTATTTTACCTATCGCGAGAATTTGCCGCCAAAGAAAAATTTAAGTTTTGCTGGACGACACATGGAAAAGTATTTTTAAGAAAAGATGAAGGAACTCCGCTGTATCGTATCGATTCGGAAGGAGACCTCAATAAGCTAGAACCACAAAAGTGACTATGTTCATGGCCTGTAAATATATGCCTTGTTAATATGTCTTATGTTCATAATCGCATTTGTAAAGAATTGTATTGCATACCTATGTACTATGTATTACTCGATTACCCATTCAAAATGCATAAATTAATTTACTTACTGTCGAATCTCGCACTAACACAAACTAAACACATCTCACCTAAGTATTACTGCACTAATTTTCAAATCAAACAAGACAAACATTACTCTTACATCGCTCAACCAGTACGTAAAAAGAATAAGTCTATTTTTTATAATACTGATGCACTACATAATATTTTCACAAAGTACTATTACTACCCTCATCCTTCATACAAACAAAAACATAGATCAACAAACTATCTACATATTACATTCAACAATTATATAGTTTTGAGTAAAAGCAAATTAATTATGATAACTACAAATAAATTTAATTCTCTAAGGAAAAGTTTCCAATTAAGCTTTATAAATAAAATTCAATTTTCTAGATAAATCTATAACTAATGATTTAGACAAAATACCGAATGTTGAATGCTATGAAATATCGAATCCTTCGCTTTGTTCGTCTATTCTTTGCCACACGCAAGGTGAGTCATCGTTATGCATTCTATCCGTTAACATAAGAAGTGTAAATCGTAATTTTGACGAATTCTTAGTTTTTATAACACAACTTAGGATGAACATTGATGTAATAGTACTCACGGAATGTTGGTTAGACGAAAGCAACGCACCACCATGCATAGATAACTATGAAGGATATAGAACTAAAAGAGTGCTAAATCAAAATGATGGGGTAATCGCATATGTTAGCAACAAAATGAATAGTTCAGCCTACGAACCAATAGCAACAGAGGGTAACTTTCTAGTTCTCAAAATTGATACCAATATCTCGGTGGTTTGCACGTACAGGCCACCTTGTTTTCAAAACCCAAACAAATATATTGCGAACCTACATGATATCTTGAACGACATTTCGACTGACACAACTATATTGACGGGAGATATAAATTTGGATATTATGCCTGATTCGATAAAAGGATCAACTTCCGATTACCTCAACATGATAGCATCACTAGGTTTTACACAATGCATTGATAAACCGACTAGAAAAAGTGCATGCTTAGATCACTTCATGGTTAAGGGTATAAAACACAAAATAAAATCAGCAGTCTTTGGTGAATTAACAGACCACTCCCCAATACTATTATATATTAATAAAATCAAAATTAATAAAACAAACGAAGAATATGTAAAAACAATTTTGGATTATGACAGCATTACTAAGTCTTTAAAAAGTAAGACTTGGGACCAATATTACTTAATTAAAAATGCAAATGATGCCGCAACAACCCTAGTGAATATTTTGCACGAACTCATAGATTCGAATTCTAAAACTATTAAGATAACTAAAAGAAATAAACCCATCAAACCCTGGATAACCCCCGGTGTCATTAAATCAATACGAAAGAGAGATAGGCTGCACAAACTGTTAAAAAGATCCCCCGACGAAGAAGAGGCGATCAGAAAATACAAAATCTATAGAAACATTTGTAATAATATCATAAAAAATCTAAAGACCAAATACTATGAACAAAAACTAAAATCACATGCTAAAGACACTAAAGAAGTTTGGAAAACCATTAAAGAAATATGTGAGATAAAACAACAAAATAATACAAATATAGATCTACTTACTATAGATGATACTCCAAAAACTTCATTAGATAAGGTGAATTGCTTCTTCACGGAAGTCGGAAAAATATTAGCTAGTAAAACATTAAACAAACTTGGTAAAACGGAAACGACGTTAGCCAGGGAGGCCAAAAAAGAAAGCCCATTGCAGTCGTTGTCTCTTTTCTTAACACACCCTGAAGAAATTCGAATTCTAATTATGAAACTCAAACTATCTACATCCCCCGGATCTGACAATATAACTTCTGGTTTTCTTAAGAGATATTCCCAATTCCTATGTGAACCCATTGCACATCTAATCAACATTAGTTTAGAAACTGGGGTATTCCCAGCGATATTTAAGGAATCAATAATTATTCCTATTCATAAAACGGGAGATAAATCTTGCCCAACAAATTACCGTCCAATATCATTATTGTCGACCCTATCAAAATTAACCGAAAAAGTGGTTAACAAAAGGCTCATGGCCTATTTAGAAAATAATAATATGTTAGCAAGCAACCAATACGGATTTCGAGAGAACCGCTCAACAAGTGACGCAGTGCTTTTATTAACCGACAAAATCACAGAATATTTAGATAAGGGCGTAAAATGTTTAGGAGTATTCCTTGATCTGCAAAAAGCCTTTGACACAGTATCTGTAGAAGTCCTATTGACAAAGCTAGAAAATGTAGGTGTAAGAGGCGTAGCTTGGTTATGGTTCAGAGACTACTTGACTAATAGAAAACAGAGAGTCCGTGTGGGTTCCATCTATAGCGACCCTGCCAGCGCGGTTTACGGCATTCCTCAAGGAAGCACTTTAGCTCCGACACTTTTTCTAATCTATATAAACGATTTATGCGAAATGAGGCTGCATAAAGCAGATTTACTGATGTTCGCAGACGATACAGTTATACTATTCCACGAATGGTCCTGGGATATTCTAAAAAAAGCTGTTGAAACTGAACTAAGTTCTGTTACCACATGGCTTAATAACAACCTACTTACCCTGAACGTTTCAAAAACAAAATACATTCCATTCTACAAGACGGCACGCTCGAAATTTCCAAGAGACCTAACAATTTCTTTACACGAATCTTCTTGTAGCAGGGACCTAACATCTAATCAAGAGTGCACATGTCCTAAAATAGAAAAAGCAAGCACTCTGAAGTATCTCGGAGTAACACTCGACGAAAACCTTAGTTGGAAAAAGCATGTAAGTGGTGTGGCAAGCCGTATTAGAAGTTTGATATTTATTTTTAGAAAACTGCGAAATGCTGCCGACTTCAACCTGCGACTAAATACATACATGGCCCTCTGTCAATGCCTAGTTAACTACTGTATATGTGCATGGGGAGGTGCATCCAAAAATTGTCTAATCGAGGCTGAGCGTGCGCAGAGAGCTGTTCTAAAGGTGATACTTAACGTGCCATATAAATTTCCCACTCAAGAGCTGTACCAAATAACCAAAATGTTGAGCATACGGAAGACCTACATATTTGAAAGCATCAAACATCTACATAAAAATAGCAACAGTATACCAATAACACACAGCAGAAGAGCAAATAAATTTAATTTGCCTGTCGTTAAAAGTGCAATAGCCATGAGACAGTTCAATTTCCTGGCCCCCTATGTGTATAATATAGTGGATAAAAAGTTTAAAATCAGATGTAAGAAAATGTACTATGTAAAGAAAATAACTAAAAAGTGGTTGGAAAACCTTAATTATAATGATTGTGAACAACTATTTCTACATAATACTTGATTGGCACTAGTACTTTACGTGGCATATCGTATTGAGTATACACACACATACACATTATCTTCAACCACACGCTCAATGCAGACATACAATGACACACATTCACACACTTACTCAATCTCACATACACACACACGCACTCATACAATCACCCACATCAACACACATGAGAGACGGTTAAGAAGTAATTCATATTTCTTTAACTTCAGTTTATTATTACTAATTAACAGAAGGTTT
>DVQH01002273.1:0-10375 GCA_018231625.1 Papilio phestus | reverse complement strand
AGAGAGAGAGAGAGAGAGAGAAAGAGAGAGAGAGAGATAGAGAGAGAGAGAGAGAAAGAAAGAGAGAGAGAGAAGGAGAGTTTTCAAGAGAGATGGAGAGAGAGAGAGAAAGAGGAGAGTTTTCAAGAGAGAGAGAGAGAGCGAGAGTGAGAAGGAGAGTTTTCAAGAGAGAGAGAGAGAGAGAGAGAGAGAGAGCGAGAGAGAGAGAAGGAGAGTTTTCAAGAGAGAGAGAGAGAGAGACCACTTACCAACACATGTGTGGCAGTTTGATCGAGTCATACTTGGACCCAAGTGGAATCAAATCTCGAGTTTGATTGATAAAGATCTGAATGCAACTATCATCTCTGACGAGGTGTCGATTGAAACATGGTGCCACTGAGAGCAGTCGAGTGAGTCGTTTGGACTTTTTCCGGCAAAACTGTCGCATTGCAGACTTGATTGAGTAGATCAACACGTTGATCACGTCTTGCGAATCTTTCGGGTAGCATCGCTTGGTGAAATTGGTTATCGATTCCATTAGTGAGGTTGTCTCTCTATTAATTAGAAAGAGAGAAATGAATTATGGTTAAACTTTTCTTTTCAATACGGACAACTTGTAATTATCCCAAACTTAACATTATTATTATTATTATTAATGAAAAATATAGGTAAAAATAGGTACTCTAGACTCTACATTTTAAGTTTTATTACTACGCATCTTAACTGGGATTATAACTTAATATAAAGTACAGTAATGCTTCAAATTTTACTCGTTTCACTTTTCACCAAGCCATTGTAAACAGTGTAGCTTTCACAATGCATAAATCGAACATTGTCTACTTCCCCCTTTGCTTCACTTTTTTCATGTAAATTCGAAGAGTAAAACTTTAAGCAACACTTTAATCAAAATTGATACAATTGTATCAATAATGTCTTGTGATATTGACGTTAAATTTTAATATCATTTAGATGAATAAGTGAATAAGTAAGTTAGTTGTATTTAAAAATTAATGTACTCAATTCTTGGAGTCAATGATTTATATTTGGACTAAAAAGAAAATCTGTAGTAGTCTCAATAGACAAAAGAAATTAATTCTTTCATTGAAAAATTTAATAACTAATTAACTAACTAAGCGATGTAACTAATATTAGTTTATGATATCTTGGTAAAAATTACTTGCAAAAAGTAGAGATTTCTTGCGTGTTTTCCGGGTACTTCCGGCCATTTGGTCCCAGCACTGTTAACCTTGCCACTTGAAGGTCAACTTTTCGTTGATTCTCCACACTACACTCGGGCCGATTTCGTAGAGTTGAGTTAAACTTTGGCAGTGGTGTTTTGCCTTCCATGTTGTAGATTGTGAAACTCGAGGCCAAGATTAACGAAATTATTATTCGATTCATCGTTAATTTTCTTTCACACTGGATTATCCTTGGATTACTGTATTTTGTACTCAAAGAGTGTAACCACCTTTTATATTGTAAAAAATGTACTTGAGTATTACCTGTTTTAGTGTAAAACCAGTTTGACTAACTAAACAAGATTTTGCAAGAACTTACCCTCACTTGATATGATAGGGTTATCTCGTGTTCAATCTTGTGTGTCTTCAACATATGAGAACTTTGATTTGGATTTAATTGCACTTTGGGGGAAACATTTTGAGCAAGCGAATTTATCTTTATTTTTAATTTTGTACTTTGCTCGAGATATGCTATGCTATGAAATGAGAAAATGTTTCCTTCAAAAGCGCAACAATGAATTAACAAATGCGTCACCAACTTACGACCCACACTGAATTCACACCCAATCACAGCAAATACTGTCAAATAAATAATAATAATAAACGGCGGCAAAACCACAAGGTCAAACTCTAGTTATCATAATTCGATGCGAAAAATTCAAATTGAATCCGAATTGTTATGTACAACATTCGAATCACATTGCATTCAATCAGAATTCAATAATAACCTAAAAAGTTACATTCAAATTAGTGATGAATTTGAATCCCAACAACGAAAGTATGATTTCAATCGTTTAAGAACAGTAGAAGTAGGGTAACTTTTACAGTACAACAAAAAATGGCAGAGAACCAAACATGCCAGAACATGAACATAGAACATAGAAACGAACGACCATACTTTCCATTAATAATATAAAGGAGATAAACTATATCTTATATTTATCTGTATAATATCTTATATTTACAGTGGTGTTTACAGTTGTACTCACTTCACTTTTCACCATTGAAAGCAACATTAATGTAGCTTTTACAATGCATAAATCGAATACTGTCTACTCTCTTTGCTTCACTTTTCTATGTAAATTCGAAAAGTAAAACTGGAAGCAACACTGTAATTATATGGTGTAATAATGTGACTCGCGCGAGCAGTGGTTTATTGGAACAATCGTGGTCTTATATATCACAACCGATCGAACATAGACATAGAACAGTAACAATGACGTGGTTTCACGGATTTCTCCACCAAATAAAAGTGTTGCCTCAAGTTTTACTCTTCGGATTTACATATAAAAAGTGAAACAAAGAGTGTTATGTAAACAGTGTTCGATTTATGCATTGTAAAAGCTACACTGCTTACAATGACTTGGTGTGAAAAGTGAAACAAGTAAAACTTGAAGCAATACTGAATATCAAAGTACCAAATCGACAAAATCATATTTCGAGTTGAACATGACCACGAGCCAACGCAGAGATCAAGTCAAAGCCAAAATTCTCATGCAATCAATGGTCAAAGTTGCCATTGAGTCGGACAAGTTCAACCAAAGATCTCATCGGCAAGACCCTCGTAAAAGCGACCTCCAATGAGAAAGAACACTTGCCAGGTGAAAAAAAGTATGACTCGACGTTTCCAGCGAGGTCGTGCCAAAGAAATACCATGAGCACCAGTTAGCTCATTGTTTGTGATTTACTCAACTTTTATTATGACTAATATAGTGTATGACTCGAGCGGATTCAGAACATGGCCGAATTCTAATCTTTAGTGATAGTCAGCTTTTACTAAATTTGGAAACCATGACTTTTTGGATCATGGACGGCACCTTTAATAAGGTTGCGCAACATTTTTATCAACTATATTCTATTCTGGTCTTTAATGGAGAAAGCGCAAGAGCCGAGCTCTTTGCTTTGTTACCTGACAAACAAGAGAAGACCTACCAGCGATTAGTTGATGTTCTCAAGAGAAAGTTAGTCCCCATATGCAACCCAAGAACTCTTCTTGTCGATTTCGAGTTGGCAGCTATCAATGCTTTCTCAAGTTTCTCACGATTTTTCACTGTTTCCGTTCTCGGATTCATTTTTATCAACATTTTTTGTGGAATCAATGGGCAAAAGTAAATGAAAGCACTGCAATCACTACGAATTCTATCGAAGGTTTCCACCGGGGACTTTTACCGTGTCAAAGAATCGAAAAAATCAATTTTTGGCGATTCTTGAAATTGATAACAAAAAGAGATTGTGATTCATTTAAAAAGAAGTAATCAACACTAGAGTGGTGAACATAGATCAAGACATTCTAAACGAATTTTTCAGCTAAAACAAATTCAAAGTACGTATACAAAAAGGAAAATTTACGTGAATATTTGCATATTATATAGTTCAAATATTAAATAAAAAGTAAAACAAAACTTTTTGCATTATTGATGATAATTTAATGGAATTAATCTAGCTTGTGCTGCTCAGATAATCTCACATAAAGTGATCTATCAAACTTAATTTATTTAAAAATTATTTGACAATTAAAGCGGTAAAACAAACTCCTCTTAAGTTACTTTCACCAACAATTTGAGTTTAGTGGGGATATGTCGGAAAGGGAAAGTCGTAATGGGAAAAAGTTGCATAAGGAAAAGTCGAATAGCCTAAAGAACGTAGCCAAAAGATTTTAATAATGCTTATCAATTAAAAATACTGTCATGCTTGAAAAAGGTGATCAACTCCAAAATTACGTAAAAATTCAAATCTTTGCTTCAAAGAATGTTTCACAAGGTGCCGCAACACTCTTGCTCCGAGTGTGTCATCTGGTTTGGTTCGATTCATGAAAGAGCTGCGTAAGAATGCAACATTGTGTACGGTTTGTGGTTGGCCTAGTTGTTTCAAGGTCATCTCTAGACACTCCTTCAGATGGACAGGTTGGTGCCGGTAGAGATATGTCAAGTGATGAACAGTAAAGCCCACTGCAATTGCTTCAAGCGTCGAGTTTTTGAGTTCTACTGCCAGAACATAGAGTCGGAGATGAAGAAGTTCGAGTTGTCGAAGATCGCCCGAGTGGAGATAGTGAAGAACGCCGAATAAAGTTTGATATCGCTTTTGAAAGCTAACTTCAGTCAGTCGTAGTGAAGCTAGATTTGTTTCTCGTGGAAAGAGATGGGCCAGAACTGAACTGGTGAGATAAAATGGCTTCCACCGGAGTCGAAACGAGATCCATCCAAGTTGCCGGTCAGCGGTGAGTGGATTGTTAAACGCTCCAGCAACGGCTCTTGCCTGTGCGGTGATTGTGACCAAGTTTGGCGTAAAGTGAGTCAAGCCTGACATGGTCGCCATTAGATCAGCGACCGAAGTTAGAGAGCTTACTGCCCATCCGGTGGAGTGTTGAATAAGACGACCCGAGTGAGTTACTACTACCAACTGCTCGTTGGTGGATCGACCATGTCCCACCATAGCACTGACACGTTCGCTCAGTGGCAAATGGTGAGGTTTGTTGCAACACCAACAGCTCAAGAAGTCATACTTGAAGATCTGTCCGTCCAGGGTGAGCACGTTCCACCCGTTGAACCACACGACTGAGAATGGCTGCGAGGGAGGTTGGTGTCGCAGCACTGTAACACGCATATCTTCGAACGAGTTAGCAGACAACGCGTTCTGCGATTGAGCCACAATGCAAAGTCCTGCTGCAGTGATCACCATCCAGCGATTAGGCGCGCATGCAATGGACACAACTGGACCATATTGAGAGAGAGCCTTCACTCGGTACGGTTCGGGTTGTTCCAAAGCCCACACAGTGCCTTCAATGGCCACAGCGAATAAACTCTCGTGATAGCCCTCGCCGTGAATCATGGAGATGTTGGAGAGAACTTTGCGTGGTCGCAGGCCATTTCTGCCAGGGTTGATCCAACCTTGAGACCAGAGAAAGAGATCACCTTTGGTGTTGAGCGCCGCCATATTGTGCTCTCCGGATGCTACCGAAACCACCCGCTTCCCACTTAACTCGATCACCTCGATTAGAGTAGACCATTTGTCTACTTCAAATTTGCTTTGGTGAACTCGATCGTCATAAGTCCACAGCAACAATGAGAAGCCTTGCAGGTAGAATCGGTCAACGTTTGCCAGAAACTCTTGTTCGAGATGTCTTACTTGAGGCCAGTGTGCAAGATCATTGGTATAGAACTTTACTGATAAAATACAAAATTAATAATTAATGACAACCAATTGGATAATTAATAAAATATACAAAAATACATACCAGGTGCCATTTGTATTTGGAGAAAAGAGCTTAACTGAAATTTTCCTAACTGAAAAGTGCATATTTGAAAGACACGTAACTTTCTGATTGTACTGTCGGTGCTGTAATTTTGCTTGTCTGATTCCGTCGTTGGTCTGAGAGTTTACTTTAAACGTCGAATGACTCATTGTGTCTAATCTCTGTGTGATTAGATTTTTCTGGGATTAGATTCTCTCTCTCTCTCTCTCTCTCTCTCTCTCTTTCTCTCTCTTCAAACTCAAACACTCGCAATTATTTACTCTCGCCTATTTGTTTTATTTATTTATAATATTAAAATTATCTTTTAAAACTAAATTTTTATAAATGCATATATGAAAGCAGTTATTTAGAGTGGTAAAAATATTTTACAGTAATTTATCTATCTTGACCATTAGATTTTGGTAAAATAATCTTTATTTTCCTAAATATTCCTGATTGCTAGTAAACATATCTAGTTGGCAGTAGAAGCAACACAGTTGACTTTAATGAGAGTTTGAGTCAGATAGAGAGATATATAATATATTTATTTATTCTCTCAAGTATATATATATTGCATAAATATTTTAAACACACTTAAGTTTGGTGAAAGACTTGGCTGCAAGAGTGTAGCGACTCTTGGCCTCGGTCATCTTGACAAACTCGTAGATCTCCTGGGAAGCCTTGCCAAACTTGTAGTCGATGAAGGCGAAGAAGGAGTAGAGAATCACACAGAGAATGGTGCCAGAGAGAAAGATGTAGAAGAGTGGCATGTTCTTGCCACCGACCCACGAAGTGTTCGACAGAATCAGTCGTTTGTGTCCCCCGAACCGAGTCACCGGGTAGGTGTAGTTCACCTTGATCAGGTAGGTTCCGTTGGGTAGTTCGTCGTAGAACAAGTTGTTGCTCAGATTCAGACGTCCATAGATCTTGATAGAGAATAAAGGTTAATAGCTAAGATTAGTTGAGAAATCATTTCAAGTTCCATGTCTTCGTAATGATATTCTTCTATATATTAATGAATAATATGGTCATGGTTTTCTATGTCCTATGTTCTGTCATTTTTGGTATTCTGCTACCCACGTTTTTGTATTATGAGAGTTACGCTACTTCCACTGTGCTTAATCGATTCGAATCTAACTTTCACTGTTGTGATTCGAATTTTATTCCGATTCGATTCGAATGTTGTGCATAACTCTTCGAATTCTCATTCAATTTGATTTGGAATACTATTCAAAATATGCAGATAAGCAAACTCACTTGTTCAATAGGTAACCAACATTTGAAAGATGTTTTTATAGGGCCCTACATATTATATATCTATCATATATAAAGTGCAATTCTATTGATTAAACTATATTTTGAACATCTCGTTTTTAATTAACTATTTAATCATACTTTTATAATAAAACTTATATAGCCTTTCATACAGATTTTTGACATCAATCTTCTTCTTCACTCTCTTTCTCTCACGATTCTTTCTTTCTTTCTCTCTCTCTCTCTCTCTCTCTCTCTCTCTCTCTCAATTCTTCACTGGACAAACCTTGCGAAAAGTGGGAAAAGCGGCTACTCGCATCCACACGATAAGTGGTTCATTCTCAAATCCATTGTTACTCGGATTCTCCGGATCCAACTCCCACACCGTTTTGTTCCAATTTTTCGGTTTCACCGTATCCTGGGATGCATTCGCAATGTTGGTTGGGTTGCGAAAGGATCGTTGAC
Organism: Papilio phestus; assembly: GCA_018231625.1. NCBI lineage: Eukaryota > Metazoa > Arthropoda > Insecta > Lepidoptera > Papilionidae > Papilio > Papilio phestus. The sequence continues at coordinate 3,208 of DVQH01002273.1, read as the reverse complement.
TTTTCCAAGTGATATCGGTTCGATTCAACTGAATCGGGTATCGTTGTTCCAGATCACGTCCGCGAGCGAACTCAATCTCAAAGGTATCGTTGAAGAGTGAGTTAGCCACAGCTCCACAAGGTGCCACCCACTTGGTTTCATTGGTCACCGGATCATAGTCGGTAGTATAGACTCCACAAAGACTATAGTCTCGATCTAGTTTATTCAAGTTCTCCTTGACACTAGCCAGCTGGAAGTAGTCTTTTGACATCGAGTAGGAAAGCGAGTTTTGGTAATAATTGGTCAACGAGTAGTACAGATAGATATCGCTACTGACATTCTCAGGAACCGTGATTTGAATCACACACTGGCACACTTTCTCTGGGTCAGCTTCGATAACCTATATAATATGTAACGTTAAATAAAATAAATAAAAAGTTGTAATTTTAAGCTTGTTAAAATGTAATAATTAACACTCGGTTAGACATAGGTACTTTTTGACTCAAAGCACTTTTTTTTATTAAAAATCTGAAATTTGAAGTCATTGGCGAATAAAAGAATTAAGAATTTTGCAAAAATTAATGAGATTCAAATAAAGTTTAGGTTTTATACCATATTTAAAATTTTTAGAAAGTATATCGGATTTGGTGTAACAAATTTCAGTGTTTTTTGCTTCTCACTTACCCTTTAAAGCTCACATGAGTAAATCAAGAAAGTATCTATCTCACTACGCATGCGCACTAATAAACTTATTGTTTCTAAGCCTGTCACATGCAAAATGCTTCGAGTCAAAATGTACCCAATGTAAACCTCGGCGTTGGAACAAACTTATTATACCTACCCTAGGGATTGCAGGAAAAGCTAACACCAAAAGAAAGTTTCTAGAAAAACGTTACTTTAATAGTGTTTTTTTAGCAATGAAACGTCCCAGAATTCTCTTATGTAAATACACAAAATTGTTTTTTTCCTGCGACCCCTACCTAACTGAATGTTAAATGCGCGTGAGAGTTGAATCACCTGTAAGTTAGAGAGAAAACTTTTGATATACAAACCTTGGAACACTTCAAGGTGCTTGACTCATCAATACAGTGAGTATAATCATAGGTGACCTCGAATACACCCCAATTGGCCACGGCGGTGATCACCGAGAGAAAGAGGTAGAAGGGAATGGCACCACGGAAGTAGGGCAGAGCGTTTCCAGCCGTAAACACTGGTTGACACATCGAGAGAGTTTGTTGCGAAAACGAACTGCCACGAGGCGTGGAAACAGTGGAAGAGATCGACGAGGACAGACTGGAAACTTGGGAGCTCACCAAACTGGTCTCCGATCGAGTTCGATCCACTTCGGCTCCAAATTTCATCTTCATTTAGAGGTTAAAGGTTAGGAGTTACTTTGTAACAAGTTTTTACTTTAAAAAACTATTTGTAAATTTTAAAGCATAATGGTTCAAACTAACCAAAATTTGTGTGCGGAAGTAAATTTTTCGAATTCGAACCTTGGTAATGGCGATCTCTCTCTCTCTCTCTCTCTCTCTCTCTCTCGCTTACTCTCCCTCCCTCGCTCCCTTTCTCGTTCTCCCTCTCTTACTCACTCCTTTTTCTCTCTTTCTTACAGTCTCTCTCTTTTTGCTCACTCATTTTCTCTCTTTCTTACTCTCTATCTCTCACTCTCTTTTTATTACTTACTCATTCCCTCTCTCTCTCTCGCTTTCGAAAACCTATTAAATTAAAAAAATAAAAATTTATTCACACTTTCACTTTAACAAAAATGATAATATCATGAAGGAATAAATCAAAAGTAAGAAATGTTGTCTAAAAAATATGAGATTAGAAGCGTTTTCAAAAAAAGTTTAAAAACTTTAGCGCATGCGCAGTAGAGTAAATTAAACAAAAAGTATTCTAAGTTGCAGATGTTTAAAGTGATATGTCTATTTTAAGGTGGAAATGACATGAGCAGTGCAGAATGTATAAAACTCTCTCTCTCTCTCTCTCTCTCACTCAACAAAAACTAAAATTCAAAGATTTAAAAAATACTTTATTCACACTTTCACTTATAAGTATACAAGTTAATAATATTATAAAAGAATAAATCAAAAGTAAGAAATGTTGTCTAAAATATGAGGTTCAAAACATTTTTTAAAAAAGTTCAAATACATGCGTAAATGAAGTATTCTAAGTTGTAGATGTTAAAAGTGATAAGATTGAAATCAGAAGTATTAAAAGACATGCGCATGCGCAGTGCTAAGTGTATAAAACGAAAAAAGCTTTTCTAGAGTATTTTGTTAGTGTGTTTCCTAACGATAGCGACGATGAACATGGCCACGTTGAAAGTGACGCAATGCCAGTGCCTCTCTTCGTAGGCGTTCCTCTTCTTGACGTTCCATGCCCCACATTGTGCATGTGTGAAGGATGCTAAGCAAGCAGAAGATGAGAGCTATAACCGAGGTGGACCAAAGAGTCGGGTGCGACTCATCCGCTAAGGCTCCGTAAACCAGTGCAAGTACGAAACTGAACACACCAAACAGTGTCATGCTGAGACGCTGACCCGGAAAGCCTTCAATCACACCAAAGATTCCCGGCAACAGAAAGATGATCCAGAAGACAAGGGTAAGGTAGTAGTCCTGATGTATAAAACAAGATGAAAGAGAATTCACAATTAATAAACTTTTTTGATATATTGTTCAAGTCGAAGTGTTTTAAAGAAATATGCATGTGCAACACTTTGAAACTTTTATAATACAGTATTGCCCCTTGATATCCAAACTAATTAATGTTAAAGATGATTTGGATAAAAAAATTTAGATATAGAAGATTTTTAAATAAAAGCTTCTAAATTAATCTTTAATTATTAAAGACTTTAAATATGACTTATTGTTAATAAAATTGTTTTAATTTTAACATTTCACTTACTGATCAGGCGCAGTATCAATTAGGTTCTTTAAAATTCTTATGTCAAATACTTTGGTTATTTTATAATTATTTTGCCTAACACATTATTTAGATAAATGTTTATTCAATTTTAAATCAATTGGATATGGGTCAGCTTTTCAATTGAATATGGAGAGTTTGAATAAGACTGTAATACCAATATTGGTTCAAGAAGGGTTAATTTTTGCTTTCTCTCTCTTTCTCTTTCTCACTCTTTCTCACTCTTTCTCACTCTTTCTCACTCTTTCTCACTCTCTCTCACTCTCTCTCACTCTCTCTCTCTCTCTCTCTCTCTCTCTCT
>DVQH01002272.1:0-10376 GCA_018231625.1 Papilio phestus | reverse complement strand
AATATCCACCCACTTGCATATGTTATATAAAAGATATCTATTACAATCTCTCGGTCGAATCAAATCATTACGAGCATCACCTAAAGGCACAGTTTAAAATCCAATTAAGTGGATACAACACATAGATAACAGGTTCTCTGTTTAATTGAATAAATAATCTTTTGTTTATTGTTTGTTTGGCACCACACTTAAGCCTGCTACAGAACTACAATTAAACGATACTTGAGCAGGGAGAACTGAGAATTGTAGTTTAATAGACAGATGAGAATTTTCCTGTACACGTAAGTTTACTTGCCCAGTTAAAACTGAAGATGTGTAGTGCGTGCTTTACAATGTTTACTAACTCATAGAATTAATTTTAACAACATGGAAATTATTTTTCAAAACATTAATACATAAGTTAACGTGGTCATACTCTTCTACGAAATTATTCAAATCAGACTTTCTAAACAAAAGTCAAGTTAAAATTCTCCCAAACGATTGCAAACTGTGGAAACGATTGAAAACTGTGAAAGGATTTAAATGCTAATATATGAGAACTACTATAATACCTATAGATAAAAAATATCTTACATTTCCGTTGATCGTAAGGTGTTTATTATAAAGGAAGTCGTCAAATTTCTTCTTTTGTAAATTAGCAATAGAGATAGGTATGTCCCTCTAACTGTTTTCCTAGACAGCTACAAGTGTAGAGCTCCATAGAGGCTATACTAGTACACTACTTTCATGCCAATAAGTCTTCTTTTAAATAAATATTTTTTATATCATTTGTAGGTCTTTCTTTCTAGTTTCTCCTAGTTCTAGACAAACTATAACAGTCCAGGTTTTCTATCATACAATCTCACTTTTCATTTGCATGTGAAAATTCAGTCAATCACATGAAAATAGATCGATGTACTTTGAAACTTCTTAACAAATCAAATCGATGATAAACCAGGATAAAATATCGACATGCAAGTCCGTTAATAACCTGACTATATTCCGAAAACGTTTACGTTAATTTTATTAATAATTATCATAATATCTGCGATCTGCGATTAGCGATCTAATGCGCACGCAAAAAGGCATATCGTTACAGCGGGCAGCTCATTCGCATGCAGGCGTGAGGCGACAGATGGCGTACCGCAGCGCCGGCGCAGGCCACGTGCCGTAAACACGATTTTTACTACCACTCAAGTGGTCGTAAAAGTGACGTGGATTGCGCCGTTTGTAGAGGCACTGTAAACACCGCACCGATTATTTCGTATCCGCCGCCGGGGCTAAACCTCAGTTATAAATTGGAAAGTTTACGACCGGCCGACGCGCGGTTCGTTATTATCCCGCGCTTTGGACGTTTATTGAACCATTATTGACTTGTTTAAAGTATCACTCGTTTAATAGAGATAAAGGAGTCGATTGTTTATGTCTTTATCGTGTAAGGACGTCCGACGTCTAGATGTCTACGCTCGCTCTATTACGGCACGTTTATGACGGTAATTCTCCTTTTTATAGAGCGCCCGTGAGATTGCTATCAATCAATGCGTTTATAATGCTCGCTTCAGATCCGACGCACTGCTTTATTTATGATGCGCTCCACCAGCTTGCTAACTTACTCACGATGCGTCGATAGCAAATCGCTTACTAATAGAATAAAATAAATGAGTACGTCATATTGAGATGATTTTATTTTTAATAGGTCTACTAGACAAGTAAAGTTTTTTATTTTCAGTTTTATTATGTAAATCTGAACTTAATTATATGCAAGTTATACAACTTGATTATGACAGCTGTATAGCTTAGTTAATATTAACTAAGCTATACAGCTTAGTTAATATTAACCAAGTATTTAACCTTCCTGAATTCACATCTGCAGTGGGCCATTGGCATCAAAAACTTTCACAATAGTTTTGTTATGGCATAGTACTAGAATAAGCAGCGCTTTAAGACAAGTTGGGAAGTTTTAAAAGCCTGGTTAACACTTTTTTTTTAAATCAACCTAGGCATATGAATAAGCAATTCATGAAACAAATTGTGAATAACAACAGAGTAAAAAACAAATTAATTATTTACATGATATCAATCGCAATAGAAAGAAAAAACTATTTTCTGTGATGTAATAGAGTTTAGTGTTTTAGCCAAAAAAAATTAAAAGCAGCTGAAAATAACAGCATAATTTTTAAAACAATAATTTCGATAGTAGCTCCATCTATGATTTAAGCAGAGATTTAAATATTTCATAAAACAGTAAAATATATTAATGATTTTTAGAAAATTTAAATCGATTTAAATAGTATTTTGAAATCAAATAATATTTCTTTTTAATTATTATTCCGATAAATTTCGTCAATTCTCATTTCTGCCATCTAGCGGCCTGTATTAAAACTTAGTTAAGTCACACAGACTGTTTCAAAAAACTGCAATACAATGGAATGACCTCGAAATTTAAATTATCACAAGAATTAGAATGTAAATTATAGAAATAGACAATTATTACTATCGTGCTAACTTTGTTGAAAAACGCGCTTTTTATTATAAGATAAAAAATAACGAATTCGTAAAACATTATCTAAACAATAATTCCAACGACTAAAAACAAAAGTATATTTTTATTACTTGTATCAAAAACCGTAAACAAAAAACAGTAATCCATTCACAATGATTCACATTTTATTGCTGTGTTATCGCATAATGGATTTTTTTATTATTAAATAGAGGTATATATGCCAATAGAAGTGCGATAACGCGACCGTAACCGGGGATTTTATTACTCAATTCATCATCAGGCAATATAAATTCATCAAGACACTTGTTAATCATAAAAAAAATCTTATTACACAGTTAAATGATGTTTAAATTGACGACAAAGCGTTTAATTTTCGTCATAACAATAAAATTTATTTTTACGAGCTCGATGTGACAGGATTTGGTTTAGTGCCATCTAGCGGGAAGAAGCAAGACTACTTGCGGTAGTTAGTTGACGTCACTTGATGGCAACTCAGGTTTACGACACATTCAATGTTCGAATGAATGGAGGTGTCGTAAATGTGGATTTGAGGGTTATGTTTACTGTAGTTTCAGTGATTTAACAGATTTTTTGCCGTTTTCCTTACAGAAACAACAGTACACAATAAGATAAAAACGTATTGTGCTTTTTATACAACACAACTTAGGAATAGTAGCGAATTAGATTAATTATAACACTGTTAAGTTAGTCTTAATTTAAATTATGAAAATGCATTCGATTTCTTAACATAAAGTCGACTCTTCAAATTAATAAATAAAAGGTAAATCTTCTAACATTTAAATTAAATGGATTCTGTCCTGAAAAAGTTACAAAACTGATTTAAACTGTCTTGTAAACACTAAAAAAAATAATTAAAGCAAATAATAATTCAAAAATCTTAACATGGGGCTGTACGTATTATATTTCATGAAGATTGTTAAATCATATTATATTATAGAAAAATATATAAAATTGAAGATCTAAGCGCGACCTAACCAACTTACTGACTCTCGCTTGGGATCTGATCTGGCAATGCATAATACAATAGTCCCTACGCATTTCTAACCACATTAAAACTAGACTAACATTGCATAAGTGTCCTACTTACGCACACGCAATCCATATAGCGCTATCACATTCGCTCGCGATCGTCAAAATGGCCTCCAAACGAGATGTTTTGAAGGAACTCAAGCCAACTTTTGTTGCTTGTAATGGGCGGAGCGTTCATGGGCAGGACCGTACTCAGTACTTTATTGTTATTATGAAATAAAATTTATTCTCTGATTATAGTGAATTATTAATTTAATATAAATAAGAATCAGTGTCCAGAAAATTTTATTGTTAAAACAACACTCTTACAACCGGTAAGTTTAATAGCTTAAGTGTAGTAAGTAGTAATCATTTGATTAATTATAATAAGTAAAAGTTGTTTGAGATCTAACTTTTTTAAGACGTCTTCAATTACGATAGCATCAAAACTAATAGCATAAAATGGTTTAAAAAAGTAAAAAAAAATTTTTTTTTCAAATATCTAGTTTACAAAAAAAACATTTAAAAAAATGTTGGTAAATATAGGGTTAAAAGAAAAATTAAAAAAGCGAAATTATAACGGTTGTATTTCAACGTAATTCCAATTAGTGAAAAAATAATAATTTGCTTTCTTCTATTGAACGATATATTTTGTAACATCAAGTACGGCCCTGCATGACAGGATTTGGATATGGCGACCGATGCCGCTAGTGACGAACGGCAATTGTGATTGTGTTACTTTATAAAGTGATTTTTTCTATATTATCTATCAATTATTATAAAAATAGTCTTAAATCAAGTAGTGAATTAGTCAATACGTGCTTTAGAAGTTGTGTTTTAACAGAAATATGCAATTAAAGCAATAATATTGAACAATGTGTTTATATGCGTCCGCCATTACAGTTCAACATCGATAGACGTGTTGCTGTCTCTTTTACTCCCGCGTAAAAAAATGCGATGCAAGCTAAGCGATGGCGTTATTTGATGAAAAGGTGCTGTTTTTAAAACATTCTTATTGATTTTGTATATTGTTGAAAAGAAGGTTGCTAGTTTTATAGCATTTTAGAATGTATGTAAAATTAACTTTGTTTTGAGTGTCAATTGTTTCACTAAGGTATTTTAAAGGAACAGCTGTTTGAATCATTTTAAGGGCAACGTATAGGTGTTCAGATACCTAATGAAAAACTAAAAATTATAAGCTTTTCTTGGTTATAATATTTAGTTGTTTTTAATCACTTGTATGTTTACCTATAAGTTGCGTCAAAATAGAATGAATAATTTCTATTTGGTATTTTGTAAAACGTAAACAAAGATGCTGAGTTACTTCCAAAAGGGATTACTTATAATTATTTTTTAAATTCGCACATATTTTTATAACTACATTGTCAATTTTTTTACAACGCATTATGATAAAACTTACCAAATATTAGTAACTTCTTTCAACTAATTTCTAGTTACTAAACCATATCTTAGTAACCTAACTAAGCAAGTAATAAGTACCAATTTGAAATAATTATTTTGAACTCATATCGCATTGTAATCATTTTTATAAATTCATTCATGATTTAATAGAAACTGGTTTCGGTCAAGAAGCCAGGAATAATTAAAATGAATTCTATTTTAGCATTTATAGTGCATTAAAGCGTATAATAATCGAGAGTTTAGTCAGAATAGGAGCTTTTGGCAAGAGAATTGGCATGATGCTACCGCTATGAATTTGTTAGTTCCTCTTGAAATGTTTTAATAATTTGTTATTGTTACGGACGAATAGATAATCTACAATTATGATAACATCAATTTAAATACCGCCATATGAATACTATGTCTATAGAGACACGCTATAAAACTTGCTAGTACATGTATGGTATTGTATACTCTGTGGTACTACATTTCCATTTTACTATGCATAGGAATACACTTTGAATGCTTTACTAAAAAATCAGTATAATTAAAAAAATGCATTGAAATACCGCCTGCTTCAAGCCTATTTTAAGAGTAATTTCAGGCACAGAGTGCTCGATAGTTAATTTTATATTTGTTCCGATAATTTACAAGCAATCATTTACTTAGCCGCTTATTAGGCATTTAAAAATAAGCAAGCTGTGTAGCTCCGGGCGTTGTTGCAACCAAATTAAAAATTGATTGGGCAATTTAAATTCGGAATCACGTGCATCGCCGCACCACGGCGCGCTAATTTTGCCCACACACTACAAAAACCATCATACGGAGAGCCTCCGGAACACAAAATAAAGGTCTTTCTACAATATAAACTTTTCTTCTACGTATGTCGTTTTCAAATGTAATGCTTCGGTTATAAAAACAAATACTTCATCGTTCTTGACATTATCTTTATAAAAAACTAGCTTTCGCCCGCGACTCCGTCCGCGTGAAAATTAAAAAAAAAAAACAAAAGCAGCCTATGTGTTCTTCCAAACTATCCTCTACATCTTTGCCAAATTTTATTAAAATCCGCTCAGCAGTTTGGGCTACAAACTCTAACAACATCCAACCATCCATCTAAACTTTCGCATTTATAATATTGATAAGATGGTATATTACATAGACCCTGTTTTATAACAGTGCTATGGATACAAATAATTTTGATCTGTGTTAATGCAACACAAAGTCGAATTGACCCAACTGAAATTGATTTTCACGTTGGGATCTAGGGTTGGGACGTGATAGACCACATCAGTAACTATATTTCACATTCTCAATATCTTAAAGTATTTTTAATTTCAGTATCTTGGTAACTTGCCTTTATATTTGACAAAGAAAGTTAGTCGGATTTCACGGACTGTGTTGCTGGCCGCAAACCGACACCACATTAAAATAAATATTTCAACTCGTCATATTTCGTCGGCACTCGGCATTTGCACCTCTGACTTGCCGCTTGCGTGTTACTTTGATATGTTTGCTGCGAGGTAGAATGCATCCGAAACTAATTGTTGTCTAAAATTAGTAGTGACTGTCCTTTAAATCTTATTATAAATGCGAAAGTTTAGATGGATGGATGTATTTTAGAGTTTGTAGCCTAAACTGCTGCTGAGATCCGAGAGGATAGTCTAGAAGAACACAAAGGCTACTTGCTTTTTAAAATACTACGCGGTTAGAGTCTCGTACGAAAGCTAGTTCAATATATTTCGGCCTAATCCGATAATCAATTCGGGTAAATTACTTTTAAAGGGAGAAAAGTATATAATTTCATTAAATTTAAAATATCGTTTTAAGTTGTTGATTTCTTAGAATTTACCTCTCGTGCAACTCAGATTGTGCTTCATATTCGCGACCGTTCGATTATAAGTCTGACATTTAGCCTTAAGGTTATCATCGTCGTATAAATGCGGTTTAATATTGAAAATCGTACATTTTAAACTAGATATAATATCTTTCTTTGTCGTCAAGTCTACAATTTTATCGTTAAAACATTTAATTCATCTCAATCATTTCACTATTGAATTCATAAAAGTCATTTATATTATCGATATGTATTTACTGGAGACAATTTCCATTTTGTTCCTCTTAGATAACGTCTCAATGATTTATAGCTGATAACAGAATAAGGGAATGATTTGTTCCTTTGTAACAACAATTATCCTATTGACCTTAAGATTTATTGAAGCTGTCACAGGCATTTGTTTACATGTTATATGTTATCGATTGCTTGACTTCTTTATTAAAGTAAACATAAGTACTGGAAAGTTGATATAATTCATATACAACGAGATATTAACATATTGAATACTACGTCAATTGTCATGATGCAATTTTTTACTCTTACTGTTCATCACACTCTTAGATATTTAAACTCTGAGTTAGGCAGTTATTCTAGTTCTCTCTCTATTATTTTCAACTCTATTATCATCATCATTAACCCTTATCCTTTATAGATGGTCGGCACAATAAGTGCTGCTCTTTCATACATCTCTATCAGCCGTCATATCTGAATCCACTCCTCTCCATATCCTCTTTCACATAATCCATCCATACTTTCTTCGGTCTTTCTCTTCCTTTGTTGCCATCCACATTCATTTTTTACACTTTCAGGTTTATGTCCCCATCGATACTCTACAATAAAATTGATTTTTTTTTTAACTGCAGCTTTATTTGTTAACTGTACCGCTGTTTGAAAGGGTTAAGCGGTTTCGGAAGCGAAGCTCAAATGATTTATAAAAGGCCTCTTCATTTGAATTTGAATGGTTAGTGTCGGATTACCTTACATTTTCGTTCCCACTTTTATTCGAATTATTGGCACTTCATTACTTGATTCAAACTGGAAGATTTCATTTTCAATAGTATAGTTTGGAAACGTTTTTTCGAGTAATTTAAATTGAATTTATTTTTCTGTATATATTTATAAGATTTAACGCGGGATTTCTTACAGCAGAATTTAAATAAAAAACTTAATATATCCTCTTAATTGTTTAGCCTAGTCTTTATGTTCTATATCTTTGCGAAATCTTATGGAGATCCGTTAAGCTGTTGTTGATACGTTGTTCAAACATCTATCCATCCATCATCTTTAAGCAAAAAAGTACAATCTTCATTCACTTTTTGGAAAGTTCATCTACATTTGTTTAATCATACTCGTATTCACTTGCAATTGACTACTTTGACATATACGTGTACTAGCTTTCGCCCGCGACTCCGTCCACATGTAATTTAAAAAAAAGTGAGCTTACGTGTTCTTCCAGACCAAGCTCTGCATCTATGCCAAATTTCATCGAGATCCGTTTAACCGTTTAGGCGACAAATTCTAACAACCATCTAAACTTTCGCATTTATAATATTAGACGATTTAATATTTTTAATAGAAAATATTATTATGAACTACATAAGTATTTTCTTTGCAGTAATATGTATGAATCGATCGCAGAAAGACCCTCGGAGTTAACCGGCCGTGACCTCTACAGTCGTATGTAAACACACAGAAGCCACGATTCACTTTGAAGTGTACAATGAAATTCGGACAATGGACCTTTGTAATTCTAATGTTTATTAATATTGAGTTAATATAATCTTAGGTTTTCAAAGCCGAATTACCTGAGAATATTTGTTCAAAAGGATTTCAACAGTAAAAGGTTATGGTAAAAACTGAAACCCTAAATTATTATTGTAACTGTAACTATGCTACATAGTATCTTTTTATATATTTACCCAAGAAAAAAAATTAAAAAGCCAAGGAACTGTTTACGGTCATCAACCTGCCCTTGTTTTAGAGGGTCGGCAGAGTATGTCCTCTTCCATACATCTCTATCAATCATATCTGAATTCACTTCCTTTTTAAGCACTTTCACACACAAAATCTGCAAATGCCTCTTCAAAGCAAACATTAACTTCTTGTATATGTAATCATTTATCGATACTAATATAATAAAGCGTAAACACACACTACTTCGTGACGTAAGATGTCAGCAATCATAGCATATTTTTGAATTACTCTTACTTTATTAAAAAGGCCTACACTTACGACACGCTTTAGGCTCTATATTTTCACGCTATTAAACTCTGTGGGTAAATCAATTGGAAGAAATCCTTCATGTGGGGAAGGGACTATAAACTACAAGCTGCCAACATTAAGTAAACAAGCTTATGGTAACGGTAATTTTGATATTTGCAATGGTGAATTTGACAATTGTTGTTTAGACATAGAAAATTAAGTTTTTACAATTTCATGCGGATGAAGGCGCAAGGGAACAGCTTGTTCACAGTAACTTTAAAAACTATTCACGTAATATTTTTGAACATGTCTTAATGAAGTACATTCAATTCGAATGAATGGAAAATAAAAGAACGAAATCACTGAGTATTTTGGTTCATATCTCTTAAGAGGTCGATTAGATCCCATACGCGGGGTCAAGCTTTCAATAGGCTTTTACGGCCTCCCATATGTTCACAGAAAATAGGTTAAGGATCTCTTGTACGAACTTGAGATCATCTGAAGACTTAATACTTAGTTTAGCTGTAAGCAATCTTATAGAAGTTGTTAAATAGAAAAATAAATAAAGGAACTGCGTATTTTGTTTGTAAAATCTGTTAACACACTTAGCAAAATAAAATATGTAAAACCATAAGTGAACAAAATTCAAAGACTTAACAGCATTAGAGCGAGTACACAGCTTTGACTAAACTATCGCACAACTATTTGACTGTCGATTGTTTCGTAGCTAATTCAACTATTTAGTTGCACAACTGAAAATCGAGTAGTGTGTGCACCTCCATATACGCTCATAGTAATGAAAGCGCGAATAAACAGTTGTGCGTTTAGTCAAAGGTGTGCGACCGTTCTTACTAGACTATTAACACTCGAGCAATTTACTAAAATTGTTAAAACATAAATCAATCTTCATACTGCATGTTGAGTCATTAATCTTCCTTGATGAAGATATTTTAAACTATTATAAATCTACTGTAAGTACATTTAGGGCCTGTCCCACCGCTGGCTGAACCTAAAACTGACGTCACTGTCAGATAAGGTAACCGATATTTCCGTTACATGTTTTACACGTTGGATTGTTATCAGACACAATGTGGTGGGACAGGCCATTAATGTCACAAACATTTACCTTAACTGAAGTCTATGTATTAGGCATAAACGCCTGAACACAATCACAGTCGTGTTAATCAATACGCAATGAACCTCGCACAGCATCTGGTCTTCGTATCAATGTTCTCCTTATTAAAGCAACGCCCGTCTGTCTCTAGTACGTTATTAATATCGCCTTCCTCTTCCATTGGTATATTCCACTTGTAACCACAAATATACAACAGCTTGCTATGGATTTGCTTTTGCGGTTTAGCGTTGATTTGTGCACTTTTCTGTATGATTATGTTAAATTTAGTGAATGTTAAATTTAATAATTAA
>DVQH01002271.1:0-10377 GCA_018231625.1 Papilio phestus | reverse complement strand
GTAACATTACTCTCATATAATTTAGATACTGAAAGAGAACTGACGCACACTTATGCCGTTATATCGATGCAGATTATATGAGAGTAATGTTACATTACAAGTTGTAGCAAGGTTAATTGTTAAATGTCAGTGTTATAAATTGTTACAAAAATATTTAATAGATAGTTCAACTCAACTTATAACGTAATTATAAAGAACTTACTACGTAAGGCGTTTTACAATAGATGGCAGCACTAAGACTGAGTTTGAGTTGAATTATCTATACTGTTATTCTTTTATCAATTCAGAAATATCTTATGATAATACAATCTGAAAACTTCTAATAATCATAATGATATTTCTATCCCTATCTTTGGTGTTCAATGGAATGGCAGTGTATTATTGACTAATTAGTATTGTCGCAACAAACAACTGACTTAAACCTTGATATAATTGTAATTTTACGAAACCCACATTAATAAAGATCTATCGTAGCTGATGACAGGAGCGCTGCACATCAGATAATGAGGGTAGCTGTTAAGATGGGAAAGACAATTCCCTATTCTCATATAGATGAAGGTAACTTCACATAGTACAAGAATTCATAGAATCAACTTCCCATTTCAACAGCATTGATACAGTTCCAATGCTCAATAGATTGCTACCACTACAAGAGCTTCGTAAAATACACTAGCTAGCAAAACAAGCTAATTCGTTTAATTTCACTAATTTAGGAAAGCGTTGCATTGGCTACTGTGCGATTCTAATCTAATGTAAACAGACGCGATGTTTGAAGATAGAAATGCTAATAATTTAGTATACTGTAAATAATTACACCAATACAGTTCAGTCTAAATAGCAGCTGTTGCTTCTACACGTTCTATGTTGACCGTTTTATATTATGAGTTCGCTTATTCTAAAACTACAAACTAAACATTCAGTTGTATTTACAAATCTCTCAGTCGGATGATTCTATCGAAGTGTTTATACTTCTTTCACATTTAATTCAAGCTATGTTTACATTTCAATCACTTCTCTCATTTGTATCGTATTTAAAGATACCCGTCAGATATTGAGTGTTTTTGTATCTAGTATTTGTGCTAATGTTATTATATTACAAAATTCCAGTAAATTCTGCGTCTCGAATTATATTTATACTAGCTTTCGCCCGCGACTTCATTCGCGTGGAATTAAAGAAAAAACAAAAGTGAGTAGCCTATGTGTTCTTCTAGGTTATCCTCTACATCTATACCAAATTTCATCGAAATCCGTTCAGTCGTGTAGGCTACAAACTCTAACAAACATCCATCTATCCATCCATCCATCTAAACGTTTGCATTTATAATTTTAGTACGATTGAATGTAATCAAACAGAAGCCTTTGAAATTATTATTTTATAGACGAAGAAGATAGTGTACTAAAATCTACATTTGTATAGAGAAATTTAAAAAAATCATTTAAAATAGGCAAGTATTCAAAATACATATTTTGGTAAATAAATGACAAATGTACTTACTAATTCGATATGAGATCAAAAAATGTGTTTGATGAATGTAAAACCGCAGATTTTTGGCATGCACAATTTGATTAAAATTGTTTCCACGTTTTTATGACTATGACTATTAAATTATAATGTACCAATAAATACATGAAGATGTGTATTTATAATGCCGACTATTTTTAAAATATAATAAGTCTTGAAATGTTAAAATAATAAACGTATTATTACTTTTAAATGTTAGAAAGGAATAATTGTAAATGAACTAAATCGATTGACATGCAATTTTTGTTTTAAAGCATGATTAATAGCTAATCGAAACTTATTATAGAAAACAATTTGTCAGGCAGCTTGTAAAAAAGAACATCACAAGAATATGAATAATCATTTTCTAATTTAAATAAATTCCTTTACAATGTGAAAAATTGCAAACAATAAACAATCGGCGAATGGGAATCTAACTAACACTAGTTAATCAAGCAGAAATAGTTGAGCATCAGATTTATGTTACATTTTTTCATTTCTCACCACTTACTTTACCACATGAACTATATTAATTTGAAACCAAAGTGTCCGATCGGTATTGCAAATAGAAGTTAAAACTAACTTCACGCTTTCACAATTCATCCATTTTTATAATGTGCATACATTTTCTAATAATTCATTCATGAACTATGTTATTAAAATGAAGTATGCAAATTTTATATTATATATTCTATCGTGGAATTAATTATTAAGTTAAATCTTCAATCATTAAAATTTAATAGTATCACCAAATTTAACATTTAAATCGGAACACTTGTTTCAAATTAATATGTTATTTAGCGAGGTGGAAAAATAAGTGGATATGTAGTTTCCCCCTCTATTTATCCTCTTCCAGAAGAACCAAGTCGTCAGCCACGACGTCTGACACGTGCAGATAAATAATCCAATACATAAGATTAAAGCAAACGAAACAAACTGGGAACACGATGCGTGAGTATTTGTCGATGTCTGATGGTGTCATTCCCAGAAGTTTGCTTATATCCTGGAAGAAGATAAGTCAAAATGTCAAAATTCCTTTATTATTTATTCAATTATTATCGCAACCATAGGCATAAAAACCTTGTAGATTCACAATTAATGAATAAAACAAATAAATTGATGAATAAATAATAAATGAATAACACTGTAAATATTTAGAGCAATACGTTTGCGCGCGCAAAGCTTACACAAATTCATCGCGGGCACATCTTTTTCGCTTACAATTATTATTTCAATGAAGTATTTTTTACCTTGCCAGGATGAAGAATATGAGGAGGCGGCCCTGGATTGTCCTCTTCGTTAGTTCTGCCTCCGTTAATTGTATTCTCCAATGTACCGCCTTTCGAGTGAACCTTAGGATCGTGGACTTTGAAACGAACCTCCTGAAATTACATGTCAAATGTTTTGTATGGACATGATCTGGGATTCCTTATTCCGCCTTATTTATATACTTACCGATGGCCGTCCCGGAGGACATCTACTGATTGTACCCATTTTAGAAAGCGTATGCGGATCCCCTACTGGAGGACAATCAACGGGTAATTTTTTTTCTGAAGCAATTTTTTGTATCGCAACAAATCTTTGCTTTCTCATTTGTATTCTTTTCGCCATATATCCCACTGTTGCGTATTCTGCAAAGAATGATAGTATCATATAACAGAAGCCCTACAGCGATTTTAAATGTACTGAGAAATAAACTGGTATACTTAATTTCGCTTTGCATTAAATAATGTTTGATAATGACGAAAATGCACTGCCATTTAAATACATCGTTAGTTTCGCTTTGCATTATAATAAAATAGATAACTTCTAAACATATATTTACCTAATAAACTGGCGAAGACCATGACGAAACACGTTCCCAGATATACGTCGATAGATTTGACGTAAGATATTTTCGGCAAAGCTGCGTTAGTCGAGGACATTAGCGTGGTCATTGTCAACACGGTGGTCACACCTAAAGCTACTCTCGCTGGAGTTGCGTTACGATTCAACCAAAACGATACCCAAGATATGATAACTATCAAACCAGATGGAATATAGATTTGAATAAGGTAATAGCCCATGGATCGAACAAATTGTATTTCACAAGCTAATCTTGAATAGTTTCCTGTAAGATATTTATATTGTTAAAATATTCACCTCATTCAAAATGAACTTAAAGGAAAAATCAAAACTCTGGAGTACAAAAGTCATGTAATGTTACATTTTTTTAAAATAAATTTTACTTCTATTTACGAATAGTACTATATTAAATTTAAAGTAACTGGGGTCTATTATTACCTAATTTTAAGGTACTGGAATTGATTTTACACACCACTCAGTGTTTAGTGCAAAAGTACAAAAGCAGGATGTGAAAAGAATAGTGACTGTTTCTGTCCAGTGTTTCACGTAACATTAATTTCAACAAGTACTATTAATCTCTCGTCGTGGTAATTGAATCCCCCTTAATTGAAATACTTTTTGTGAGTGAGATCTCCATTGCCCGTTGTCGATGACCGAGCACCTTGAATTGCGGCAGCGACACCTCATTCGAAACACCCACAGAGTTGGGCCCCTCGTTCCATTTGTATCGGATGTCTCGCATGGTGTAGCCGACTGTGCGCAGCGGACACATAAATAAAATACCCCAGGCCCATCGCAATGGGTTTTGTAACTCGAGTCGTCATTCGGTCGGGGTTTGTCTATATAATCGCGAAGATCGCTTACCGCGCTTTTTGGTGCGATTTTTGTATTGTGTTTTAGCGTGTGTGCTAGTGCCGCGGTATCTACCATCCGCACACGGGCTGAGGGAGACGGGGTCGGTGGCGGAGCAATAGATGGATGGTGCTAGGTAGGCGGACTATGCGATTCGTTACCTGTGGTGAGAGTTACGACCGTGGCTCGCTGCCGATGACCGAGTACTCGGAACTGCGGTAGTTGCACTTCATTACTCATGCCGACACTTGATAGCCCGTCTTTCCAATGGTACCGAATATCTCTCATTGTGTACCCGACTCCGGAGACATGCCAAACACACAAAACGCTATCACTTACGCTGAGAAGCACCGCGCATCCCGCGCTCTTGCAGCCGCGGCCCCCGCGTGAATCGCGGGCGAGATAACGAGCAGAATCGAGGTCCGGCCAAATGTTGGTCGCACACCTAGAGCCGGCTCATAGTGGATGATAGAAAAATTTAAATCTACTTAGTCTACCTACTGAAATAAGGAAATTAATATAAAACTCTTACTTTATAGATAAGTACTCTATATGGTATTTAAAGTTAAAAAGCACAGAAAAGTTGTTATACACATTGAAATGCTACATGCAAGTGCGGTTAATAAGTATGCGGTAGGAATCGAAGCAGCGGTAGTAATGCTGGATGAAAGGGTGTGTGTGGGCGCAGGGGCGCGCCAGCGGCGGCGGCTAGGCCCGCGGGCGCCGCACAACCCCGCCTCCGTCGGCCCGCTCAGCTATCACAGCATCGATGTTTCACAATCCTTTCTGTAGCTTTATGCTCGTGAGGACAAAGGCTTACTATTTACGAGTCTGCCTTCTGCGGGTGCTGTATGCGAGAAGGAGACGTTCCAACTTATGACAACACGAGGGAAACCACAGCACGTGTCGGCCATTAAATTGTACGCATGTGCTCACAGGTTACCCTGAGTAGCATCTGTGATACAAACAAGTGATCACAACACAATATCATTAAGCCTAGTGATAAGTTGCATTGTGATAATAATTAAATCAATGGTGGCTTTGAGTGAGCACACATAAATACATATTATCAAATTACTGTTCATTATTTTTCTATCATCGGAATAACATTTTTTGGGTATACATTACTATTATATAATATTAGACTAGAATTTAAACTGGATGACTATTCTCTAAAACAATTAAAATCTTGCACAGTAAAATACATGACATATAAAGCTGTAAGTGCTCTCTTGGTAAATATTTCTGAGTAACTTCAAATAGCACGGAAGATTGTAAACAAAATTGTCATTAATTTACTCGAAGGATCAACGGTTAAAGTTATATTTCCACTGAAACCTATGGGAAAATACTTACAACTCTCGATTTCTATATGACATAGTTGTCTATCCATTGGAAAATACTGAAGATTCATTGGACATGAAGCTGTGATTGTTAATCTGAAATATGTTATAAAAATAATACTTTCCAAATAACACAATACCGAAATGCTTAAGCATACTTATAAAATTACCTTATACTTCTCGTAATAGAACCAGAGTGATGGATACGAATAAATTCATTACTAGTCGTTGCTATGTGAAAATAAGATTGTTTTTCATTAACAAAGAACGTGTCAGGTACCCAAATATTCTTAATAAATTCAGAGCCCACTGATAAAGTTTCAACTCCGGGCCTTTTCTTGTAAGCCAATCGTGGATCTGTCCAAAACTGTCTGAAGTAAAAATCCAACGTGAAGTCCTGAGAAAGAAATTTACGGATTGAGATTTGATTTTATATATTTAAACCTTGATTGAATAACGTTTAAGTTCTTTCAAATACTGGAATCGTAACCTCGTTGTTTTAAGTTCAATTAATTATACAATAAAATCTATTAACTATAAAAATACACGTCAACATCTAACATTGGCATGCTTATTTTATCAGATCTTGAAATAAATTTCAATTTGGCTTTAGCAATACCTCACATAACAATAACATTGGAAGTTTTGGATCTTGAGACATTTTCTAGTTTATTATAGACAATTATGATATAAAACACAGTACTACATTTAATAGATAATTTAAACAGTAAGCGTGAAGTATCAAAAATGTGCAAAGTGTGTTGTATGGCGATCTAATAAACACATGTGAATTCTATTTATGATGGGGAAGTTATGTGCTTCAGTGATAGGTTAGGACAATGTGAGCGGGCGACAGCACAGGTGGGCACCCACGGCTCGACTTGGAAGGTAGACCTCACCTACAAGAAGCTGGTAAGCGGGTACGAATTGCTTGCCCGAATAATGTTCGGATCAGGTTTGTGGATTATGATTGCGACCCGATCGCAATTTTGCGACTTGCGAATTCGACAATTATTATCCTCATGGGTTATGGGTCACGTCTCATTGTGACCTTCCCAACCTCGATTTGGTTTCCACTTCGGGGTCCTTCACCCAAACGTCTAGTAGCTCACACAGAATCCACTTTGGAAAACCGGATGTTATGTCACCACGAATTTTAATGAATTGTAACTTTAACAATATAGATTTTCTGCTGTAGTAAATGAAACCGGTGTTCCAAGTTACTGGAGAGTATAGAAATTTGGCAATGTTAATAGATACACAAATACGTACAAACACAACAAGCTACAAATGATTCACAATAAAAAGAACAGTCGTCGCAAATCCATAGATTTTTATAGGTGTTAACTGTTCATAGTTCTCTCCTGTGATGTTACTTGGTGGCAAATTAATGTTTAAATTGTTATAAATCACGGTAATTACTATATTAAGTTCAAAGCGTTTAACGATATTATATTGAAGTCAATTTTATTGGCTACGTTTTTTTCTCGGGAAGTTATAATTTGAATTAAATCATCTTTATCAAGCAATAAATCTCCGTCGCCTATATTGCAAAAATTTATCTTTGGACTTACGAAAACTGCTAAACACACAAGAAACTGCAAGTTTTAACTTATTGCAATCCTTATTATGAATTGATTAAATCAGACGAACTAATCACACTGAGTGCGTAAACTAAAAGTCATAATAAGAAGGCAATTGGGCGGACGACAATAGGGCGTTTTGCTCCACCAAACGCGGACATGCTCGCAGCCTCGTGTCTGGGGCTGCTCGGTCGCGGCGGCGCCGGCGGCGGCGGCGCGCGGCGGACACCGCAGCGACCGAGACAAGCGTGAGCTGACAGTGGCGAGTACCATGAGCACTTCGGAGACGGAGCTGATAGAGAGCACATACATGGTGACGCCCACCTCCACTGGGGGACCTGCAATCAAGCCCAATTGTGAGTCGCGCACGCGCCTCGCGCCGTGAAAACCAAACCATAGGATGGTGACGTTACCCATCCCCGGAGGGCAATAGAGGGGGCACGGGGGCGCGGAGTGCGTGCGGGTCGCGTAACGTTTCGCAGCCGTGTTACCGCCACACAATGTCGCACTCACACATCCACGCAGATCTTAACGATGCGATCGTCAGGTACAACTACATTGACACATCGCATCGAGCCTATTACTAAAATTGCGATCGAACCGTGGACACGGGTGCTACAATGAACGGTAAAATGCTGGTGATTGCACTAAGGGACAGAATCTTGCTAGGTATGCGCTGTGTCTTTGATATTGCTTTGAAAATAAGATACCATTTTCACTTCAGATAGAGAGCTGATGGAGAGCACGTACATCGTTACCCCTACTTCCACGGGTGGTCCTGAAAATGACATAACACATACACACAACATGGTGGATGTTACACGTTTCCACGATCAACTGTCAAGTGTTACAATAAAATAATGTTATTAATTACAAATGAATCCCTTAAGGATCATATTTAGTTATTGAATAAAATATGTTTTAAAACATTTCGTCTGTTTGGACATAAAATGAATCCAGTTTCACGTCATCTTCGTCTTTAGAACGTGGAGTAACGTAAATTAATGGCGGCAAGTTACGACTTCATCCTTTTTATGAGCTTTATTTAATATTAAAAGCGGGATGAGATCAAAAAGGTACAATAGTTATTACTTGTATAACTTTATTAAATAATTAAATTTTACTTTATATCGAAATTTTGTTGTAAGAAATGAAACATCATCTAGGTTTCGTTTCCAAATATTTTGAACTATACCATTATTATTAATATCAACGCTTAAATAATAATGTTCGCTATTGATAAAAACACCTTTTGATTTCGTAAATGTATTTTAAATTTATCAAGCAAATTCTAGACAAAGAAATTCCAGTAAGAAGTACTCGTAGTTTAGTTCCTTCTTATCGCGAGCGCTGAATCTTAACGTAGTTTAACTAATAATGAGTTAAATAATTTATTTAACTCCGGGCTACCCTATTTAACTTGGGTTCCTTTCAGTCTTGCCGACTTTGCACCTCGATGAAAGATCGTATAACGCGTCTAAAGAATCTTGCTGCAGGAGTATAAAATATTTAAAATGAATAATTTTAACACACTTTAAATATTTAACTTACAAAACATTTTCTCTCGTATACAAATAGATATTTGTAAATATTATTAAATTTGTTTAAATTTTAATCCGATTTAAAACATTTGAGTTATTTCGCATTCAGTTCTGATCGAATATGTATGCTTCAATATTTTATATTATTCATGGTTCTGAAGTTTTTCATTCACTTCGGTGATGATGAATCGTAAATGCATATAATGTTTAAAAAATACAGTCCATTTGGTTTTAGTCTCTGACATATCGAAGAAGGCTTTGCATTCCCCCTTAAATTTAAATTTAAATTTACAGCAACTATTTTTGCATAAAATAGGAATACGACAGAGACTATAGCAAACTGTTTTTATTTTTCGTAAAATTATAAGGTTGAACTGTTCGCGGGTGTTCACGTATTGCGGTGAGAGCGTATTTTTTGGTAAAGGTCTGCAGCAGCTGTTGTCCACGCTGCCGCAGCGCAGCCTCCGCAATATAAAAACTTGTTCGCTATAAATTTCAAAAACACTAGACAAATATTTCTTTATTTTTTAACTCCATATATTCTTTTACTAGCTTTTGCCTGCGACTCCTTCCGTGTGGAATAAAAAACACTGTTAGCTCAGTTGAACCGTTCTATAGATACATAATAACAAACATTTATATATCAATCCTTACAAATTGTGATCTAGTCAGAAACTAAGCTCCAAGTTTATGCCGATCAAAAATTGTTTCGTACCAAGTAGGTAATTACGGTTTCATTCTTTGTTGCATAAAATATGTACCAAACAGTAGACCGTTCTAGGAAATGAGACAAAGATTTCATAAATTCCGCGCTGGTCGTGCAATAAATTCGTCTGAGATTTATGAGTATTTTCGTCGGAACATCGCTCGTCGTGCGCCCGCCGCCGCCGCCGCGGCTCGCTTACAAATAAATATGTATTCCTTTGCGATTTATTGCACCCTCCGCGCGCACATTATTACGCAACTTATCTCCCTAAACATTACGGTTTACAAGTCTTCTTGACATCAACGAGGTTGAATGACTTTGTTTTAGAAGTCTTTGTGATTCTATCTCCTTCCTATCCCGTTACAAATCCCCGCATTGGTTAGACAACACCACTATTGCCTCTAAGATATAATTAAACTTAAACTGTTCGACAAGGATAAATTAAACAATTTCCTAGATTCCCCTACATCCTTCCTGCTTCGAGCGCCTTGTGTTTAATTAATTTTACGGGCCACCGGCCGCGGCGATTATCGGTTTGTTTCGGAATCCAACGAACGTTTCTCAAAGGAAACATCTCAGCAACGATACTGTCTACATCTAGACATGTTTCACCACTAACGGAAAGGAGGAAAGAAAATTGGAAAAGTTCTTTGTGTGAATTACCGGCGATCTCTCTCCACTACACGCTAACGCGAGTTTGCTTAATGTTGCGTTTTAGGTTTTACAACATGACATTGGAAAAACAGTCGACGGTTTTTTTGTTTCAATTTATAGTTAACTCGATACTGTTGGCTTTTAGATGCTTGTAGTGAGTTTGACACGATCTAACTTGCAATCCTTTGCCGCAACTAACTACTTAATCATGCATTCCAAAACACTACAGACTGCAACACGAACTTGTAGGTATTATGTAAATTCGATATGTTTAGAGGGAATATCAAATGCAGCATGTTATACGCGGCTTCAGTAAGGTCGCTATTTGTGTTGCTGGGTCAGCTCCGCTCGG
>DVQH01002270.1:0-10377 GCA_018231625.1 Papilio phestus | reverse complement strand
GTCAATGTCAAAAAGGTGCCACAAAAGCCTTGTGGCACTATAGACGCGTTACAAAAGAAATAGATGGCATAGATATTTTTATGTCAGTGATTGGCATTTTACTATTTTTTTACTAGAAAAAAATATCCAATTTAGGGAAAGCTGTCAATAGTATCTTCATATAAAACAAATATATATATTATATATTAAATTAGTATTAGTATTGAATAATGCTGGAATTCTGGAAAATAGCGAGGCGGTATTATCCTAGCTACAGGCGACTAGCCAAACTCGAGGGTCCTTGTATTAGAGAAGCAATATCGTACAAAAATATTATCAGAAATTTGCCAAAAATTGAAGTCTCAAAACTATCGAATGGGTTGACGATAGCGACTCAAGGGCGGGCCAGCTGCAACGCGACCATAGGCCTCTACGTGAACGCCGGTCCGCGCTTCGAGAACGCGGAAGAGCACGGCACGACGCACTTCTTGGAGCACATCGCCTTCCAGAGCACCAAGACTAAATCCACCACTGAACTTAGAACCGCAATGTCTAGCGCAGGCGCTAACTTCAACAGTTTTACTACTCGCGAGATGACTGTTTATTTCACAGAATGCCTGTCGCCAGATGTTCCAAAAATTTTCGGAATTTTATTAGAGTGTATATTTAATAACAAATTGGAATATGCAGTAATAGAGGCGCAGAAGCAAATACTTTCTATGGAAATACAAGAATATGAAAAAAATTATAGAGACATTCTGTTTGATTATTTGCATACGGCTGCCTTCCAAGGTACTCCTTTAGAGCAGTCCATATTAGGACCGTGCGACAATGTAGCAAAGTACAATTCAAAACTGCTTAGTAGAATTTTATACCAGAGATTTACGCCTAGAAATATGGTAGTGACAGCCATAGGCGGAGTGGAACACAACTTGATAGTAGATCTATCAAACAAATATCTAAATAAAATGGTGCACGTGGAGCGCGATGAAGTGACACAGTGCAGATACACTGGGGCCGATTTGCGGTACAGGAACGACGCGCAGCCCATGGCCCACGTAGCCGTCGCTATGGAGGGTCCCTCCTATTGCCACGCCGACTACAATGTGATGACGGTGGCCAAGGAGGTGCTGGGCGGCTGGGACAAGTCACAGCTCGGCGGGCTATCCCACGGCACGAGCGTGGCGCACGCCGCTTCCCACGACAACTTATGCGACTCATACAAATCATTTTACATTGCTTACAAAGACACCGCCCTGTGGGGTGCCTATTTTGTCGGCTCGAGGCTGGGGCTGGATGACATGTTATTCTTGTTGCAATCAGAGTGGATGAACTTGTGCACTATGATAACCGAGGAACAGCTACATAGGGCGAAAAATCAATTAAAAACCAAGTGGCTTTCCATTTCCGAGAGCACCGTGAGAACCTCGCACCGAGTGGGCCGGTCTCTCCTGTACCGAGACTGTTACCTTCCGGTCTTAGAAGGTATCGACGTTATAGACGACATTACCGTAAAAGATGTTAAAGCTGTTTGCATCAAATACCTTTACGACAAATGTCCCGTTGTGGCGGCCATCGGGCCCACTGAAACCCTCCCGGATTACGCCAGAGTTAGAAGCTCTACATATTGGTTAAGATTCTAACTTTCAAATTGAAATGTTAATATATTTCATTGTTCTTAAAGAGAATTCATATTGTTTACACATAATTGTCAATATGGATAACATAACCTTTTGCATTAGCACAAAAACTCTAGTAAGCAATTATTGTAAACCACATGACAGGTTTCTTTATTCTTGCTTGTAATCCACCGATAGTACTTACTTTAAGCAACACCGTAAAACCATAGCAGCCTCCACACGAACTCAACGTCCAGTGGAAGTATTTAGAAGCATCAGAATTTTAGTCCTATTCCTCTTCCGATTATTTCCTGATAAGATAAAGATGGGAGGGAAAGGGGTGTGTCGCTTTCGGTCGATATCCCTCCAATGCCAATTTTTCAGGTTTGACCGCCGCCCGTTTTTAATTTTATGCATCTCATGTTAACAGAGGAGGGGATGGATCGAACGAGGAAGAAATAATTTCAATTTGTCCTTTCCGAACGTCTAAGAACGGTTGGCAACGAATTTAAATTTTAGTTTCAGCTGTGATCAGTCAACAAGAGGTGAGAGCCGGTTGTTCGTCTGGCAATACATATTACATAAAGATTCCAGCCGGATGGAGGGAGTGTGGCCGGCGGCAATCTTTTAACATATCTATGATAAAATAATTGTAATAAACAACGTAAATTAAAAAAAACAATTAAGAACTAAAATAATACAACTCAACTAAAAAAGTATAATTTATTTTTTCATACCAAAATAAAAAATGTATACTAATATAATGTAATATAAATAATTGAAATAAAAAAGTCAAAATAATAAGAATAAAAAATATTAAAAACATAAATTAAAATGATTGGAATGTTTCTTCATTATCTAAAAATCTAAATAATTAAAATTCGGTCATTTTTCCACTTTATTTGAATATACTTGAATTCGACTGACACAAATACTGAATGAGTACATTAATTAATACAAGCTAAGTATAATATTCTTCCACTACGACAATTTGCATGTTTTGCGGTAATTAAAAACAATTGCTACAGCGCGTGTTGTACCGCATGTTGACTCGCGTCGAAGTAAATCACAGAAGATGCCAGTGGCATAGAGATAAAATTGTACAGAGACGAAGTTTTTTCGCAGTATCGCGGTGTCCGCGTTATTCGGCCGGGCAATGGTAACGCGCACAAGTACCGTGCTAGTACTACGAGTAGTTAGAAGCATTCACTCTGTACGCATTTTATCTAGCCCAAGCCAGTGGCGCCTCTGAATGTCTGCACAGTGGCAGCAGCAAACTGTAGTGGAAGAGCAAAAGTGGCGGTTACACAATAATATATAGTTACGTTATACATTGACATTTAATAATACATACTACGATCGGAGACAGTTTATTTTAAATGTTGATACATTTCTGAGGAATCTGTAGACGAAAAGATAAACATAAAATGCGTTCATTGAACACGCCAAGATCTATATGAATGAAGAGCTTATGATCTAACGGTATATTTTTATTTTAAATAAGATAATCACAATAAAGAGAGCTCGATACAAAGTTGTAAGATAATCCGGCACCCCTTCACAAGTGGAAAATTAATTTTTATGCAAAATACAGCAGCATGCGGTGCTGTTTTTATTTTAATACGCGGGTGACATCTTAATAAATTTCAACTTGTTTGTATATCAAATTCACAACACAAAAGAGAATTACTTTTACAACCGTTTCTATACATAGTGATTACATGATTATAAATAAACAGTTGACTAAAATATTGAAAATTCAAGGTAATCCAGAGAAACGTGACGTGGAACTCTCCTCTGTCTAACACGGGCAATCTGTCTCTGTCTGTCGTAATACATTGCGCACCCTCGATACAACATTCCTTCACTTTCACTCCACACATTCTACGTCATTCCTAGAGCAACGTCAAACTTTTACATTATCACATTTCTTGAATAGCAGCCTTAAAATTTACAAGAGATTCCATCTCTAGCGGACGAAGCGACAAGTATCACAGGAGCGAGTCGCGCCTCCGCAGTTCGTTGACGACTCTCACCACGCACCGCTGTCACTTCACTCTCAACTCCAACACATACCAAACAATCCTCTTACGTCCACCTAAATTATTTATTGTGCTGCAGAAAATGTCATCTTCGCTACACGTTTCATTTTTGCGATATAATGAAAACTAAAATCTTATAGTATCATATTACTAATAAAAATTACGCTGTTCTCCGAAACATTTCGCTTTTTATTTTCATTATAGCAAAATGTTTGTTTTTGTAAGTGAATTTTCTTTTACATGTTGCCTAATAAAAGCCTTTTTAACATTTTTACCCTGATAGTAAATTATATGTGTTTGTTGGAATGAAATGTATTTTTAAAATTGTTCTTTATGAAAAGTCGTACAATTCATAAAACAATACTTTGATTGCCCGGATCGACAAAGTGACAGATGAAGAGACTCTGAAAGTGAGATGTTACAGAGCTGTTATACGCGTACACGTATAAGACTACCGTTACCAATTACTAAACCTTACTTATTCCGACATGGCTTCGAGTCACGGTATATAAAGGGACTCATACACAGACCAATGCATAAGAGAGACATCGAATACAACTTACACGCTAACACTACCGATAACCTAATTGTCCTGGACATATATATACGTAAATATGTCGTTAAAACATTTATCAAAACCGATATTTGAGCACGAGATTACACTTGAATAGTAGAAATACATATTATATATTATAGTAAAAATATTAATCTTGATCAGAAGATGGAACATTGTAAAGGAGGTCACAAAATATTATAATATCTTTTTGAAGACTATTTCCATCAGTTGGACAATACAAACATAAAGAATAAGGGAAAATTGGAAAACCCAAACACTTTCGATATTACAAATATAAAATTACATATTAGTATGCAAAATGACGGAAATTCGATGGAAGTATTTTCAAATACTTAAAAATTTATTACTTTAGAAAGAATCAATATACATAATTTGAAAGTATAGTTTGAAAGTAATTAATTGACGTAGTAAAAGATACATAGAAAAGATTTGAAATGTACATATTTCAAATATAATTTAGATAGTTAACCATATTATAGGAAGAGATCGCTCGCGCGGATCACAAGACAGGTCAGGACGCGGCTTTGACGGACTTGTCAAATACATCACAAAACTCGTGTTCACAAAATACATATGTGAATACATAATACAAACTGTAGATTTGGCCACAAACGTTGAGTATTAAAAGGACGATATATATATATATAGCTGCGGCAGATTGAGAGCCCTCCCCGAGGCGGGCACTAGCAACCGAGAGGTCGGGCGACCGAGCGGCCACCGGCAACATTTCTACACTCGCACCCTGTTTTCAACTATTATACAAAGTAAGAGCATTGGTATAAACATAATTTGGTAAAAAATATCATTTGCTAAACCTATGAATACAGCTACCGAAATATGGAATGTATCTAACGTAAACTTTTAATAATCTCCTTCGATATATCAAAAACATATGTAATAAGGACAACTTACTCTACGAGTACATCATAAATATCTTTAAAAAAAACTAATATAAAAGTTATCAGGTCGATTACGCAGACTTAAAATAATGGAATGTTAGAAAACAAATTATTATTATACTTCTTTAGAAGTTTGTTAGTTCTACTACCCCTTAAACTTAATGCTTGTTAATTACCCAAACCTTCATTAAATACAACTAATATGGACATTTAAAATATTAATTGTTCTCTTCTGCGGTGTACATTACCTGGCCTTTTCAATATCCATTTAAATTAACTTAGCATAAAGTTATGCTAAATAATATTAAAGCAGTAACAAACATTGTCTCTACCGAATAGATTTAATAACTACTAAAAAAGGTTTAAAACTGACTTTTCCAATAAATTGTTCTGATATAATTTTACAAATCATACCTTTAAAATGTCATGCAATTAAAAATATTTTATATTCCTTCTACCTCGACGTTATAACGAAAACCTTTGATACTGTTTTATGTTTTGCAGGAACGTTCACAGCTCATAATCGACATACAAGTTGCTTTCAGCGTGGCCGCATTCGGCTGAGTGTCACTGTCGTCATGTATCCGATAGCTGACAGCTCGAGTAAAATGTTTAACATTTCTAACAAGTTAAAACAAATTATATTGGATTCGAGAAAAGTTTATCACAAAAGAGATACGATTTTGAATAAAAAAACTATTGAAGGTCACGTGATTTGCTTAAAATTTTCGAGACTTAACTTTGTTATAACAAGATCATTTTGATTTGTATTAACAATATGTAATTGTACACCGCCACACTTTATTTCTACGGACTTGTATTCTATAACTTTCATTAAATTTCTTATCACCTATCGGTTTGCCTGGATTTCATTGAAGAGAGCTAATGACTACGAAAAGTTTCATCGACTTTCATAACGATGGGACGAGTCTTTATTAAATTAAAGCTTTCATAAACGCCGCCAGAGCACACACGTTGTTGCGCACCAGCCGGCCACGTGGCTCCACTAACGAGATGAAGAAAACATTCGTTTGATACTTTTGAGGTACGAATTGCCTATAGAATACCTAACAACCCTTGTAAACAAAAATTGTATAAAAAAATAACCTAAGATTGTACGTATATAATATTGTTCGGATTCTTTTGTATTGTAACTTAAATGTTAGATTACATTATAAAAAAAACTTAAGACTAAGTAAAGCATACGTAAATTAATATACATGATATCGTATTTTGTACTGTAAGGTTATGCCTTTCGTTTTGTTGTGCTCCGCTTTGGTCTACGTCGAGCATTCATTTTGTACAAGATTATTTGATGGCAACAAAAAATCGACATTTGTCTTTACTAACACAAGCCGACACCTCGAGATATCGTTTACATTCGTTATTGATCTAAACATCACTTACTCGTAGTTTCAAACAAGGAGACATTCTTAGCGAATGATGTCCTCAGGAACGCCGCTACAATAATTGCGGCTACGATACAATAACGTACGTATGTTACATCATTCAGATATGTTTTGTATAGTACTTGCTCGCTGTTGTTAATGTGATAAACATTATCATAAGGGAAGATTTAGTTTGTTTGCTGCAAATATGCCGATACTAAGTTGTTACTTGTAATGGCTCGGAGGGAATAGTTATCTTTGATTACAGATTGATTGTCCTAAAGTGAGTGAGTAGAAATGTGATTTAAAGGAGAAATTCATTCAAAAGCCATTAGACGTTAGTTCGTGTCATCCTTGTTGAGATTAGACAAACAAAATGAGTACAAAACAATATTCGAATAGTAAAGATAGGAAAGAGCGTGGGCGCGGCTACTGAATAAGGATAATAAACGAAAAGGGTAAAATTCACAATTAAAAGTACAATTTTTGCTTCAGTCTTTGGATTTTGTGTGGGGAATGTATGAACTATGAAAAACAATAAAATATTCGACTCAAGAGGACTCTCTTTTGACTCAATTGTCAGTTGCCACCTGAGGGAGAGTTCGATATCATCTTAATATTAATGATTCGTTGCCGCGAGCTGCGCGCACACTAGTGCAACCTACGATAGTAACATCGATACATACAATGGTACTTAAATAATACATCCATAATTAATCCAGCTCCTCTCTCCGCTATGTTATGCAACACATTGTACCTCGCCAACGTGAAACACTCTCGCGCGTCTCCATTGGGCCGACTTGTAATCCCTATGGTTTAGTAAACTCAGTGAATATTGTAAATATTGTGAGAGTATAGCTGAGTTGACGATTACTTTCAATGTGTAAAATACTAGAGAGATCGACGGAGCCCGTGTCGTTAGCGCGACAACATCCACACCGTGTACAACGCTGTCTAACCATTATTTCAATAGTTTAATTGTATCAAATACGGTACACACATTTTCAATTTGTCGCAGGGTATGTAAACATCGTCATCACAACATGGCATTATTAATTGGAACTTACAATCCATTTATATCTTTGATAATAAATAACTACAGTTAAATGATAGGACAGAATACGGGCTCCGTCCCTCTCGCTTTTTCTCTTTTCTCGCTTTTTAATGGTCGAGAAAACCAGGCTCCGCGAAAATGTAATTAGACTCCCAGCGACATCTTTGCGTCAGGAAATTGTATAAATCAATAGGATTACTGATGTCGTTTGAATCCTGGTGGCGAAGGGCGCGAGGGCGCGGCGGGGGCTGACGGCGCGGCGGGTTCAAGATGCGCCGCGGGTCCGGGATACGCAGCAGGTACGTCATTCGCACTGGGTTCGGGATGCGGAGCGGGATGGGGGTGCGCAGCAGGCGGAGGTCGCGCGGAGTGCGCGGGGGGCGCGGCGTGTGAGGTGAGCGCGATGCGCGCGGTGAGTCCGGCGAGCGCGAAGAGTGCGGAGAGCACGATGGGCGCGTGGAGCGTGGAGAGCGCGATGTGCGTGGATGGGGCGGGGAGAGCACGGGGAGCGATGGGGGCGGCGCTTGCGGTGAACGCGACGCACGCTGTGCGGTTGGTGAACACGGCGAGCGCGGTGAGCGCGGTGACTGCCGAGGAGGTGAGAGTGCGTGGAACGGTGGGCGCGGCGCCTGCGGCGACGTCGCTGAACGCGGTGAACGCGATGGGCGCTGAGGGGCTAAGGAAAGCGCGAGAAGAGGTGGTGGCAGCGATTGCGAAGAGCGCGGTAAACCCCGAGAGGGCGAGGAGAGCGCGAGAAGTGGTGGGGGTAGCGTTTGCGGGAAACGTTGTAAGCGCCGAGGAGGCGAGGAGAGCGCGAGGAGAGGTGGGGGCAACACTTGCGGAGAGCGCGGTAAGCGCCGAGGGGACGAGGACGGCGCGAGGAGAGTTGGGTGCGACGCTTGCGGCGAGGTCGGTGAACGCGGAGAGCGTGGTGAGCAAGAGCGCGGTGAGCGAGAGCGCGGTGAGCGAGAGCGCGGTGAGCGAGAGCGCGGTGAGCGAGAGCGCGGAGAGCGAGAGCGCGGTGAGCGAGAGCGTGGTGAGCGCGGTAATTGAGGCAGTTGATGATTGCGGCGACGGCGCAGTTGTTGTCGTTCAGGCAACGGGGGCTGCGCGGCTCGCGGCATAGAGCTGGAGGTGGCGCAGGCGGTAGCCCTATATCATGCAGATTCCACGCTCGAGTCTCGCTGCGCTACCAAGGAAGCCGCCGCTGCCGCCGCTCCCAAACTGGTGTCGTCTTCTGCCGTGTCAAGAGCCGAGGCCCGCGCTGGTGTCGCTGTCGGCGCAGCAATCGATGCCGTCGGCGGGGATGAGCTGCAAAGTGTCAAAAGAAACTTTTATTTAAATATATACAAAAGAACTGATGCATATTAATGCGTTGAATAAATCACTTGTAGGTAAACGAAAAGTAACTCGCGACAGCTTTTATTTTTTATAATAGTATTCACAGAGCACACAAGTCTAACAAACATTTGACATGGCAAACTGCAAAGCTCAATGAATTCAGTTTTCATAATGTGCAATTGCTCCAGACATCATAATACTCGTATAACATTATGCCTGTCAACATGGACGCATAGCTGATGATTATCAACGTAATAATCTTTACGTCTAAAGGCATCAGATATTTGGCAAGAAATCAAATTAAAAATGAGGAATCCTAAAAAAACAACTTACGCCTTAGGTTATGATATGTTTGAAGTTAACAAATAGTTAAAACAGAGTCAATTCAGCTGTCGTTTAAGAGTTGCCGTCGCTTCGCCATCATCGACATCATAGAATGTAAAAAAATATTGAAAAAGGCTGAGATATAAATGTCAATTGTGAAGATGCTAACCAAAAAATGGTATCTCGATACGATAACCCAATAATGATGCTAGTTAAAGAATAAAATTGACTCTGCAAACATACTGATTTGATCAATTTTAGTTCAATTTAGAAGTATTTTAAATCGTTGAATTTAAATCTAGCTACGATAAGATTTTAAAAATTTATATATAACGGGGTGAAATTATTGACACTTTTTGAACGATTAAAGTAACTGGCAAGTAATAATTTTGAGTACTGGCTGAATCTGCATGCCAAGACGACGATAGAATGATTGATGACAGTTGTCTTTGAATGGTGGAATGATACGCTTTGTTATTATAAAATCAATTGGTAAATCGCTGTAAATGTTTCCAATTCGATTAGAGTGTATTGTGAAGTTATCAGTTAAGATGGTGGTCAACTAAAGATAGTGTTTCTAATTTTGCGCGATTGAGATTTCATTATCTCCGACATACGCACGCCTACAATCATCACAGGGTAATGAATGTCGTTACCCTGTATATGATCTACCTTCTTCTGGAAAACCGCTCGTTACTACGACATATATGTTTTTATGTAAGAACGTTTATTTTTGATAGTAAATAGTAGCAATGACATTTTACAGCACTATAAAAGTTTTCATAGAATTACTCAGTCATACATGTATACACCCAAGGGGAAATAGATGAGCACCTTTAGATAAAGTTACTTTCGAATGGCGATGTTGCTTGTCGAATCTATAAAATGTGTCAAAACATAAGGGAATGAATACGTGACTTATCAAATGTTATTGTCAGTTCCATACATTTTGACTTTTCGATCAGCAATGGCGATACTCGAATGTTACTTTGCCCAAGGGGTAGCGGTAGAATAGAATTTTGATCTCAAAAAGCTAGGCGCGCTTTACTTGTGATACAGCTCACATGCATGTGAATGTGTATATTAGCATTGCAGAGACGCTCAAAGTAACGTGAGGACGCAAGCGATGTCAAATGTGTAAGAGAAATGAGCGT
>DVQH01002269.1:0-10377 GCA_018231625.1 Papilio phestus | reverse complement strand
CTGACCAAAAATACTGACATTTTAATTTTTATTTACCCTGTGTTAATCCTTTTTCTCGGAAAAGGTTATTTCCTAAAAAATGATTAAAAAATTTGTTTTAAAATAAAATTTAATTTAAATTGAATTATAATTACAGACAACTTTTTATTGTTTATTTTTATAAAAAATTACAGTTAGTTATAAATTGTGACTATGCATTTGTTATAAAAATAAAACTCAACTTTGAGACTCTACAAACTTGACATTTCAAATACGATTTTGAAAAATACTTGATTTGATAATTGCGTAAAATGATTTTAAGAAAACTTTACGATTAAGTTAATAATGGTTATGTAATTGTAAAAAATCACAAACTTAGCTTATCATTATTACCATATCAGTGAAAAATTTTCCGTATCACACATTCATTCCTTTTTTGTGGGAGTGACAAATCACAGTGAAAGTAAGGAACCGTACACAGTGAACGTACTGTCACTCACTCTTACTTTGCTTTTGTTACTCCCACGAAAAAGGAATGAGTGTGTGCTATAATTATAACTAATCAAAGCATATGAAATCAAAAACACCTCTCGTACTTTCTAGACAAGCAAGTTTTTTTTACTTATTTTCATTTTTTACTCATTCAATATTTGTCTCTGTTTCTGTGTGTGTATTTTTATAAATTGAATAATTTTCATCTTGAATAGATATGCAAATGTGCTGAATCCTCTGGTGTTGACCGCAAAGAAAACGAGTGAAATGATGCTCTGCATTTGACATGCAAACAAGCCTATTCTCAACCACCTTCATTTGCACCCACATAAATAGACTTGCAGGGATAAATCTAAATCAAGCAACTCGATCATCTCTGTCCCTAATCTCGTCTTCTTTTGATGCCGTGTTTGGCCCAATTGAGACTGCATGTGGCATGCTACACTTGCTAAGCATGATTAATACCATCCCAATTGGCACTTTTGGTCTTGTTCCCTCTACCCGTAACACTTTTATTTATTCACTTACTCGTACTTTCACTTTCATTCTTGTATTTCAAATTCAATCACTATTATAATAAGTCTATCACTATCTTTACTTTCTTTCTTCATTTTATATTTGATTTCACATTTTTGTGTATTCTAATACATATTACTGATGATCATAGCACACACTAATTTCTTTTTCTTGGGAGTAACGAAGCACAGTGTTGAGTAAAAAAGCCTACACAGAGAACGTACTGTCACTCTTACTTTGCTTTTGTCACTCCCATTCAAAAATTAATTTTGAAATAAATATTTTGCGCATATTTTTTAATTAAATACAATACTAATTTTTTCAACTTTTATTTTAATTTTTAATGTTTTAAATAAAAATTCAATAAATCTTAGTTATTGTTGTTGTTTATGTTAATTCATATTTAAAAATTTAAAATTTAAAAGTTTAACTTTTTTTCAATTAATTTAAAACATAAAAAATAATTTTCAACCTATTTTGGACTTATTTTGTTTAAAAAATTTGTGAAAAATTACTGAAAATTAAAAAAAATATATTTTAGAAAATACAAATATGGAATAAAATAATAAATTTTGAAAAAAAATGCAATAAATCTAGGTTTAAGTCTTATGGAGCAACTTTGGTTAAAAGTTTAACTAACATTAACTTTACGGGTTTATCTACGGCAAAATATCCACGAGCGCTGTTTATTCTTTATTTCTCAACAGTGAGAATCAGCACACATGTACCCATGAAAGCGATTGTGCCTCATGAAAGAAAAGATGTTATGAAGAGTGTAATAGATGGATGGATAGAGATGGATCGATTGATCGATCGATTTGCAAAGATTCGATCCAAACCAACTTTGACTCAGCACAATTCGTGTTTCTCTCTCTCTCTTTCTTTCTTTCTTTTTTTCATTCTCTCTCTCTATCTCTCTCTCGAAGTGTTTTGTGTCTCACTAGCTCAATGTTGGTGTCGTGTCTATGCTAGTGAGGGGGTTTTTTGCGTGCACAGCTGGTCTCACCATTTCTCTTTTTCTTTTTCACTCTTTCTCTTACTTCTTCACATTCATACATTCTTTTGCTTTCATTTTTATTTTCTCATTTCTTACTCTTGTTCTTTTGTATTTGTTGTATTTTATTTTATTTGTTTATTGATTCTTGTTATCTCTCTGTTTTACTTTCTCACTCTTTTCGTTTTCTCCTTTGCTTATTCTCTTTCTCTCTCTCTTTCTCTCTCTCTCTCTCTCTAGACTAATATGAATCTCCCATGACATTAATATGGAACTCTCAAACACATCATGGTCACACTACATTTAGTATTTCCATGGAACCACTTTCTACACTTAGTGAAGAGTAAGAGAGGGTGAATAAGGATGAAGAAAAGTAGGAGAGAGAGAAATAGTGAGAGAGAGAGAGTGAGAGTGAGAGTGAGAGATTTAGAGAAAGTTAGAATGTCAGTTGTTGTCAATGACATGTTTCTGGAATGTGGGCACCCTCGGTGACCATCTCTAGTTTGACTAGTATGAAAGAGAGTAAAATTGAGAGAGAGAAGGATAAAGGAAAAGTGATAGAGAGAAAAAGAGCAATGTAAGACTCAAAATTAAATGTCAACCAAAATGCAAGGAATGCATGTCCAACTTTTCTTTACTCACTCAAGATTTATTGAAATTGAAAGCATATACACACACATATACAAAATATTCCATTTTTGAATCTCTAATATATTAATGAATTATTAAAGCTGTGGTTTTTTATGTTCTATGTTCTGTCATTTTTTGGTATTCTGCCACCAACGTTTTTGTACTGTGAGAGTTGCGCTACTTTCACTGTGTTTAACCAATTCCAATTCAATATTTGTTGTTGTGATTCAAATTCTTAACCGATTCGAATCTAACTTTCTTTGTTATGATTTGAATTTTGTGAATAAATCTTCAAATTCTCCGTCAATTTGATTTAATTTTTTTGCATAACTTTTAGAATTAAATTGAGTTTGCCCTTGGCGGCTTTTTTAACAAGAGGCAGACGGTGCTTTAGCGCCGGCCCTCTTGTAAAAAATATATTTATTGAATTATATTATTTTTGTTGGTAAATATAAAAAATTATCTTTAGATATTTTTTATAAAGTTTCATCTATTAATAGATCTCAATTTAAAATTTAAAAAAATGAAATATATGTTTTTTAAAATTATATTAAACGTAATTAAATTTTTAAATTAAATTTTTTAAAATAAAAATTTTTATTGTACAATTTTCAACTTTGTGTCTCAGACATTGATATTTTGGCGGTTTCATCATTTTCAAATATGGTAAAAAAGAGAAAATGAAACTGAGTATCTCAATCAATGCAATGGAAAATTACAGTTTAAATTGATGAGAGTCGTATAAAAATTGAAAAAACCTAAGTCACAAAATTTTGAAATATTCTCTTTATGCGTTTTCTTTTTGGGATCAATAATAAAAATTTTCCATTGAGAATAATCAACTTGTTTGAAATTTATTAGAAATGGATCTGTATTTGAAAATCAATTTTTAAATAGCAAAACTTGGTCTGTAAGATCAATTTTCTTATTTTTAAATTAATCGTTTTAAAAATTAAACTGAAACTTAATAAGATTCAGTAGATTACGAATAAAATAGATAATATTTCAAATAAACAAAAAAAAATATTAATCAATTTATTATAAAAGCCAAATTTGCCATTGTTGATGTTAATTCTAACGTTAAAATTCTTTGTCAAAAAATAAACTGCAAACATAGATTTTAAAAGTTTACAAAAATTAATTATAATGAATTGCTACGAGTTGTTTTATTTCCAAAACAAAATCAACAAAATATTGATTCAAAACAAATACCTTTGGAAAACTTTAGCGTGTAGTTTGATTGTTAACATCAATTTGTAAAATTAAGTAATTTTATAAAAATCAACATAAAATATTTTCTTGTTGATTGTGAAAACGAGGAGTGAACAAATTAAAATGCTAAATGAAAAATTTGAGCAAGTACAAATTGATATGGTTGATTCATTGAGTCATATTTAAAACTATTCGCATCTACTAACGTGTATTGACTAATTTACGCAATGAGCAGAAGCCATTTCTAAGCAAAACATTGGAGTAGATAGACATTCATTAATTTGTAGATAATATAATTTGGCTCATTTACTACGTTTACCATTAAAGTGCCAAATTTCCAAATGACAGTTTGACAAAATTAATTAGTTTTAATAATTTTAAAAATTAAATTTTTTTCAAATCAGTGCTTTAACTAAAAATAATTAATTTTTATCCTACTTATTTCCTAATTTATTATATTTCTAATCTCCATTTTTTAAATTTGTAATAAATATTTAAAAATTTGTTGATGATTGTTTAATTATAGTACACTGCTTCTCATTTTTTATTTTTTCTATTCTCTCTTCAATTTGTACATGATGACACTTTAATATTTTCTAATTAAACATAATGAATTTAAAATTTAAAATAAAAACCGGTTTTGGTAATTACGAAACACATTAATGAAAACTGAAATAAACTTTAAACTATTTAAAATTACTTACTTAAACTACTAAATTACTTAAAATTATTTTTAAGTTTGGAATAAAACAAAACCCCAAATAAGTTTTCATGATCTCGAAATGTCATAATATACTATTTACTAATACCAAATAAAATTATTCGAATAAATCTATTAAATTGATTAAATAAAATTTTGAATAAACACCTTGGTAGAAAATGATATATATTATAGAAAAACAACAAATTTTGCTTATTTAATACGAAGCCATTATCACTACTAAAAGACATCGTGATTGATCACTTTGGTGGTGATATTGAAAACACTCTCTCATACACACACACACACACACACACACACCACATCCACTAACGAGTGATTGACTCGATCAACGCATTTTAGTCTTACTAGTTAGTTGACTCGCGTTTAGTTGATTTCTCTTGAGATTCAGGTAAATAAGAAATACAAGTAAGAGAATAAAAGAGAGAGAGAGAATGGGTGATAAAGAGAAAGAGAGAGAGAGAGAGAGAGTCATAGCGAGAGAGTGAGAGAGAAAAAAGTGATAGAGAGAGAGAGAGAGAGAAACTTGTCACTAGATCTACTTAATAATCAACTTTGTATGTTGAAGAATGTCACTAACACACACAAGAACGTTTCGATAGATCAAATTTAGGGAGTGAGAGAGAGAGAGAGAGTAAGTAAGTAATCGAGAAGAAGAACGGGATAGAGAAAAAGAGAAAAAGGGAGAGAAAAGAAGGGAAAGGGGAGAGAGAGGGAAAAAGAGAGAGGGGGAGAAAGAGAGTGTTTGAAATTGACTCATTTTTCTTCCGCATGTTTACCCACTCACTTCTTGAGATGGGTTCCAATCACTCGTGTTTTGTTACGTGAGTATGTCAACACGTTTAGTCATTTGTCAGACTTGGTCCCCCATGGTTTCAAAAAAAAAGAAAAAAAGGAAAAGAGGGATTGAGGAGAGAGGGAGAGAAGAGGAGAAAGAGAGAAAGAAAGGAAGAGAGAGAAAGGGAGAGAGAAAAAAAGGAGAGAAAGAGAAACCTAATAAGAATTTGGAAGTGGGAAAAAACCATGAGAGGAAAATTTTTGAGAAGACAAAACATACCTTGTTTGTGAAGTTTTAAGAGACCACCAGCTTTTAGTTTTTTTAAACGTTGCATTTTTGGGTTTGCATTTTTCTTCTACTTCTCTTTCTCTCTTATTCTCACTATCTTACCACCATTATTCTAAGACGACACTTTATTCCATTTTTTGCGAGTAAATTGATCGTCACTAAGCCAACTAAAACTAAGTTTACACACACACACACACACACATAGACACATGTACCAACTCCTATGAGTAATCTCAACGGAATACTTCCGTCCTTTATGACTGGATCGATAAATTTTTTCATCGAGCTTAGATAAACAATAATTATCACCAAGTGTAAACGTCATATATTATTAGAAAATAAAACAAAATTATGGTATTAAAAAATACCAAGAAGAGATATAATATATATATTAATAAATGCAAAGTCATGCTCAGTACGAGAAACATAAATATAAAAAACACAAAAAATAAATAAATGATGTCATTTAACTGTATTTATAGTTACACACATTTATTTTCTATATTTACATACTTATATTATACTAGCTTTTTTTTATTTAAAATACTTTTAATATGATTTGCATTAAGTTTAAGAAGGTGTAATCAGCATTACCAAGGATTTATTTTTTAAATTTTGCAACAAAAATAAACAAAGTAATATTATCTCTCAAAAATAAACGCGTGTTTTTAAGTGGGGTTATTAAGAAAACTTAGATTTATTGCACTGAGAGGATTTAGTTTCAAACAATCAAATAGGAAAAAATGAGTAAAAAGAAGAGAGTCAATATACGTATACAAAATCAAAATAAGCTTATCATTCGTTTCCCATGATTTGAGCTTAAACTTTAAGCCATCACAAACATTACTTAAATTTGATTAAATTTGCTTTTTCGGTTTTTAGCCATTTTTAATATTTTTCTCTTACACTCTTATTCCCTTTTTCTCACTTTGCTCACTTCCTTGTTCCCACCAGGAAATGAATAAATTGAATTGAATCCGCACATAGTATTAAAACTTTTTTCAAGTTAAAATCATATTTTATTACTACTAAATTTGCCTTGCTCTATTATTATTATTATTATTACTGTATATTGCATTTTTCAATCTAATATATTATATTAATAATAAAATACTGTGTCATATGATGGTCAAATATGTACCACTTTGCCTGTCTAAACATGTGAGCCGTGTGATGATGATTTATTCTATTAAACTTATTTTGTTCTCGCTCTCTCTCCTTCTTTCTCTTTCTCTCTCTCTCTCTCTCTCTCTCTCTCTCTATCTCTCTCTCTCTCTTTCAGTCTATGTATATTAAGTTTGCCATTCCATGTCTCTTCTCCTTCTAACACTAACTTCCTTACGAGATTTATGTTGACATACACTTTCTTGGTGTGTGTCGAGCAAATTTAATTTCATCTTCTGCCCGTTATCAATTTCGATGATGCATTTGGAAATCATATAACCAAAAAAGCAAATCACTTCTCAGTGCAAGCAAATATTGTTTTACCATTTGTTGTCCAGTATAACACAACACAGTTGTTTCATTTATATATGCAATACATTTTGTGAACAATAATTTGAAAATGAAAAACTTGCTCAAACTGAACAGCAAAATATGTAAAATGATCACAATTTAATTTGATTTGAAAATAAAGTAAGAACAATGTAAACACAATGTTATTTTTTGTTTTAAAATTATTCTATTTTAAAAAATAATAAAGTCAATTTTATATTATTTAATATAAATAATTTTAAAATTAGTAAAAAATAAGGTTTTACAATAAAAAAATAATGTAAAATAATATATTATTAAACTGAGTCAAAGCAAATTATCATCTAAATCTAATTTTAAATTTTTTTAAAAAGTGAAATCATATAATAATCTTGAAATGGACATTTTGGCAACTTAATGTAAAATGTGTTGGCTTCCTAACAAAAAGGGTAGGCAGTGCTTAGATTTGGAGTCAGAAGGTTTATACTGATAGACTAGGTTTTGCCCGAGGCAGCAGGTTGTGACTTTATTGACGGTCATAGACCGGGTCATGTCAAAGAGGTTACAAGTGCATTGTGTGAGAGTGACTATGACACTGATAAAACAGTTTGAGTCAAGCACACGCTTTTATACGTGTGGGGAGTGCGTGACGAGAAAGTCTACCGATGGAATCGATGGTGAAGCTTTAACGCTTAGAATTTTTATAAATTTTGTTGAAACCTTAAGTTTTCAAACAATTCATTCATTTAAAGAAACATTTAAGTTTTTGTTTTTACCATTTCTAGAGTATATATATACACACTTTAATGGACTAATAGAAAAGTTTGAGTTTGTGTGTGTGTAAGTGTTTGCAAAGGTCTAAATAGTGGTACAATAAAATTGCCCGCATAGTCAGTGATTTTCTTTTGCCCTAGCTATTACCAAACTACATCAATAATTTAACAATCAGTCTAGAGGTCATGGAGTGTTAGGTTGGGTGAGTCAATAAGAAATCGTGGAACACATTGATATTGAAAGTGAGTAGAAGAAAGTTTGAAAAAATATAGTTAAACGGAGGCAAAAATTGTGAGATTACGAGGGAGAGAAAGCGAGAGAGAGAGAGAGAAAGATTGAATGAAAAAGACTAAAGAAGCAATTAAATTGATTGAAAATAACAGTAGCCGCGGTGGTAATATAATGACAAAAGTGGTTAGTGAATGCGATGCTTCCTTCGTAATTTCTCTCTCTCTCTCTCTCTCTCTCTCTCTCTCTCTCTCTCTCTCTTTCACCCCCTCTCCTTATTACAAATAACAATCAATAACTTTTTGGTCTTAAACTTGTCAAATTGACCAGTTTCAATCTTTTCTATAACTACGCCTACTTTATTATTTTTAGACGCATAGATTTTTTGATATTTTTTGTTTATTTTATTTTTGCGCAATTTTTACTTCTACAAAAAGAAAAACTAAAAATTTTAAAA
This sequence comes from Papilio phestus, assembly GCA_018231625.1. Classification (NCBI taxonomy): domain Eukaryota; kingdom Metazoa; phylum Arthropoda; class Insecta; order Lepidoptera; family Papilionidae; genus Papilio; species Papilio phestus. The sequence continues at coordinate 1,835 of DVQH01002269.1, read as the reverse complement.
TAATTTTTCATTTGCATTTACATAAACATCTAAATGATCAAATTTTATTTTAAATCATGTTTCTACGAAAACCTAGAAGAACAGTAAAAATGTTGCAAAAACAAAAATTAAAAAACTACGCCATTTCTGAGAGAGTTTCTTCTCGTAATCTTTTTTTCAACTTTGTTACACCATTGATAACATTGAATTGTTTATCACTACTATTTCTTCACGGAAAATAGTAACAATAAAAAAGTGTGATGCGGGTACACTAAAAATGAGAGACAGAGAGTTTGCTCAAGAAAAACTGAGAAAAGGAAAGAGAGAGAGAGAGAGTGAGAGAGAGAGAGAGAGAGAGAGAAAGCGAGAGAGAGAGTGAGAGAAAGAGAGCGAGAGAGATAGAGAGAGAGAGAGAGAGAGAGAGAGAGAGAGAGAGAGCAAGAGAGAGAACAAATGCAAAGTTGTATCCCCATTTTCTGTACTCAAGTAAAATCAACCAGAGCAGCACTAATAGTTTGGGGACCAACATTAACTCGACAAATAACAAATTACCCTTGCAACGATTGTCCGCGAGACTCTTTCTAATCTAATCCGCTTATTCATGCTTTCTCTCTCTCTCACTCTCTCGCTATTATTCTGCTGGTGTTTGTGCGATCACAATGAAGCAGGTGGAATAATGTACAACAAAGAACTAGAGAAGAAAACGGAAAAGAAGACACATAAAAAAGTTTGTTCAGAATTGATGGACAAAGCAGTACCAAACTAGCCACTTCCTTGATCGTGAAACTCATAGACACACTGTCGCCTACATTTTCGTAGTTTTGGTTGGTTTGAGCTGTCAACTAATGCTTCTCAAATGTTCTAACATAAATATAGTAAAGAAGAATTAGTTAATACACTGTTAGAAATACTGTCTGGTTATAACCTTACAATATCCAAAATGCCAGCTTAAAAAGTGATAATTTAAGAAAAGTCGGCTTATAACTCTACAATTTCAAAAAAAGTCAGCTTATAAGCGTTGATTTTCTTAAATGTACGCTTATAAACATACATATATACATTGTTTATACATTGAAAGTTTATGACAAAGACACTTGTCGAGTTATAACCAGAAACGTGCTCAATGTTACGGTTATAACCAGACAGTATTTTTAACAGTGTAGTAATGTCTGCTTAGAGTGTCTAAATAGGGTTAGGTTTTTTCTTCTGTCAGAAGATCTTTATTGTAGGGATTTCTTGACGGTTATTTTTGATATATTGTTGTTTTTTGACTGACCTTAGGTGAGATTCCGGTTAATTGTTCACGTTTTGACTTTACCTCAACGAGTGCCCTCATTCGACGCCACGCCCACTATCTCTTTGGATACCTCTGGCACTACTGGCTGGTGTTCACCTTGATCTACTTTAATTACGCGGGAATCATGCGATACTTCTTCAAGGCCAACATAGCCCAGCCATCGGGCTGTGTCTCGGTGGAATCGTTGACCATTGGAAACCAGTGCCAACCACCGGACGAGTTACAACGGGCCATGTTGAACTTCCGGTACAACTGTTTGGTGTTTAACAACTTTTTCTTTGTGGCCATTCTGCAGAGTGCCTTGATTTTTGCCAAAGCGGCACCTCATTTGCGTGTGGAACGAGCTAACGGTAAGTAAGGGGGGGAAAGGGGGGAGTCAAATGAGTCTTGGGTTTTAAGAGTCACTACGCATGCGCAACTAATAAAATTATTTTTTACAAGAGGGACGTCTGCCTCTTGTAAAAAACGGCGGCAGAGCCGCCAAGGTCAAACTCGAGTTAATTTGAAGGGTTATGCAAAAAAATCGAATTAAATCGAGCGAGAATTGGAAAAGTTCGAA
>DVQH01002268.1:0-10378 GCA_018231625.1 Papilio phestus | reverse complement strand
TGTTAACTTTCTGATTAATGGTAAAGCATTAAAAAGAACTTTAATAACCACAGAAAAAGTACCAACATTTAAAATAAAATACACTTTTGTAACATTCAAAGCATTTGAGAGTTTACATTAACACTAAATTAACAGTTCATCAACAATTACATTGTATTTCGTTATTTTTTCTATTGCATTATGACACTGTTTACTCTTGACACTTAAAGATATCCCCATTTTTGAATACACAATTCATTATAGGGATGAAAGTGCACATTACACTGTATTTGTGTCAACTGCTCCCTGTTGGTGGTGCTTTGAATTCATTGTCAGTGCCCAGCACATCCTTATCAATCTCCTTAAAATCAATATTTTGTTGTTTCATAGCATTCTGTAAAAATATTTAATGTATGGTATAAATGAAACTTAATTTTGTATATAAATAAATTTGTTACGTAAATATACACAACCTTTACGCAATCTTGATAAACTTTAAATATACCGGAACACACAGAATCGTCATGATCGCCTTTTAAAAATCTCTCTGAAAACCAACTATTGAAGCAGTCGTCATATTTTTTCTTTAAATCGGTACACTCTTCGCCTATACTATTCATGTTAATATCAATCAATAACTTCTAGTTATAGTGTTCTATCGAAGAGTGTAAGCAAAGTTCATCAGGTCATACAAAAACGAAATTAACCTTAAAAAAATAACTCGATCAAATGACAATTGTCATGTCAGAAAATTGTAGACATCTGACAAAAGCACAAAAAATTACAATCCAATAGTAATGAGATCTATTTTCAATAATCAATTGACCCTAACTTTTGTGACAACATTATCTATAACGAATCAAACCTGTTATGTGTAATATTTTTAAATGAAAAGCAAGATTTTTATAAAGACATATTTTTGGCATTTGTAATAACTGCGTAGGGCAACTATTTTCTGTAAATGTCAATCAAATATCGGAAAATGTCAAAGTCATTGTAACGTGGACCAAAACCAATGTTGTTTTTTTAAGTTTTAAGGTTAAATGGTTAAAAACCAAATAGTACCGATCGATGTATTTCGTAAAATGATAAGTTAATACCATTGTGTAAAATTTCTACAAGATATACATATTTGACAAACACTAAACCCAACAATCATGAGTGACATACTGAAAGATAGCCGTTTTACAAAGTATCTTAACGATCCCCGCTACAGACAAATACCTAAACATGAGAAAAAAGTTAAGATTGACAAAAGATTTCAGTCTATGTTCGAAGATAATAAGTTCAAAGTAAAATACACTGTAGACAAACGGGGTCGACCTATCAACGAAACCTCAACTGAAAATTTAAGAAAATATTACGATCTCGAGGATTCTGAGAGTTCTGCAGAAGAATCTGATGATGGAGATAAATTGGAAGATAAAGAAGAGGAAAGTGAGTCTGCAGGTCGTTTTGTACGAAGAGCCCCGAGCGAGGAGAAGGAAGAAGAAGAAGAACAAGAGGATCAAAAATCATTTAACGATAAATTAATTAGGGGAAAATTGGACAAAAAGACCAAGAACAAATTGCTTGATTTAGATATTGATTATGCCCGTGGTGAAGGTAGATATAAATCTTACAATAAATTAAGTTTCAAGACAACAATAATTACATTTTTATAGTGAAGTGTTAGTGATATGAAAAAGTTGAATATTTGTTATTAATCATTATTGTTGAGGATGTACCATTGCAATAATAAATATCTACTACCATTTTCCTTCAGGAGATTATATACTAAAAAAGAGACAATGTTTGCTTGTAGGGATGCTCCTGAGTGATAGCTCGAGTGATGAAGACAGTAGTGAGGAGGATCAGGACAGTGAGGTGGAGCATGAGTGGGGGGAACTGGATGCTGATGCTGACACCACTGATGAATATACTAGAAGGTGACTTGAAATTATTTATTACATCTCTTTATGAATTGCAATTTTAACTGTATAACTCATATAAACATGATAAAACATCTTACTGATATAAATGCAAAGGTTTTGATGGATGAATGGATGTTTGTTAGAGTTTTTAGTCTAAATACACCTATGACTTAAGATCTAGATGAAATTTGAAACACATGTAGAGCACTTTTGCTTTTTTAATTCTACATGGGCAGAGTTGTAGGCAAAAGCTAGTATTATTAATAGCTTTCACCTGCGACACCGTGCGCATGGATTTAAAATACACAAAAGTTAATAGCCTGTGTTCTTCCACACTATCTTCTACATCCATATCAAATTTTATCTAAAACTGTTCAGACATTTAGGTTACAAATTCTAACAAACACCCATCCATCTAAACTTTTGCAATTATAATATTAGTATAATTGTTTTTAGGATAGCAATATGCAACATGGATTGGGATAACATCAAAGCAACAGATATAATGGTGTTGCTTAGTTCATTTTTACCACCTGGAGGCGTTATACATAAGATAACTGTAAGTTATATCTAATTGTGGTTAAATGCTTTATTGTATAGAAAGTAATACAATAATTATTATCCAAAATTGTCTCACTTTAATTTGTCAATAGCACAAATAAGTTAAACCCTATAACATTGTTCTTAGTGTATGTATTTAGTTATGATTTTGCAAGCTGAATTAAAATATTCTCCTTTCTAGATATATCCATCTGAATATGGTCTACAGAGGTTAAAGGAAGAGGAGGTAAGAGGACCAATTGAATTAACAGAGGAAAAAGCTGAGGATCTGTCAGATGATGGGGGAAATGAGGAAGGTAAGATTTTAGAATCTTATTAATGTTTTAAATGAGAAAGTGTAGATGGATGGATGGATGTTTCTTAAAGTTTGTAGCCAAAATGGCTTAATAGATCTCATTGAAGGTAGGCATATTTATGTAGATGTAAAGAATAGTCTGGAAGAATGTATACGCTAGTTGTTACATATTAATCATTATTCATTTCATATTATACATCACTATTTATTGAAATTCAAATTCAACATCTTTGGACAACAACAAACACTTTTTTATGAAATTATTTTTCTAGTTACTATAGTAATAACTAACTGCCATTATTTTATTGGAACCATGTGATGGGAAGTTCATAGTCTAACCATTGAGTGTTCAGGTTTAATAGGCTAGATCCATATAAACAAACTTTTTGTAACATTCCAGGGTCAACATATCATATGGAGAAACTGAGAAAGTATCAACTAAACAGGCTGAAGTATTACTATGCGGTGGTTGAATGTGACACGGTGGTTACTGCAGACAAACTGTACAGTGAGTGTGATGGAATGGAGTATGAGAGTAGTGCGACCAGACTTGATATGAGATTCATACCTGATGATGTCGCATTTGATCAGGTACAACAATAGCATTAAGTTAAGAAAACTCGATATATCTGACTGTAGTGTGATTCAAAGTTTATTATAACTATGCAGAGTACAAATTGACCTAAAAACATGGAAAGGGACTCTACTAGACTTGTAAACCTACATAATCACCAAAAAAATTAACTATGTTTGTTTCTTTTATGAGTGCATTATATGATAAATTTGCACATCATACGTTTTACTAATATTATAAAAGCGTAAGTTTGAATGGGTGGATGTTGGTTACTAAATATCTCATACTGCAGGACAACTATACAAATCCTGCTGACATTTTCCATAGATGTAAAAAAAGTCTTGAAGAACACATAATTTAAAAATTAAGTCTTTTTCCAACAACATCTAATTTATAAATATCTACTAACTATAATATATTTGTAGGAGGCTAGAGAAGAGTGCACAAAGCTGCCAGATCTAAGTAGATACAAGCCTCGGCTGTTCACAACCACTGCGCTGCAGCAGGCCAAGGTGCAGCTGACATGGGATGCAACTAACCCCAACCGCACCGAGGCCATCAAGAGTGCACTTGACGGGAAGATAGATGATCTAGACCTAAAAGATTATTTGGCTTCTAGTAGTGAAGGTATTTATTAACATTATAAATGTGAAAGTTTAGATGAATGGAAACAGCTTAACAGATATAGAACATTGTCTGAATTAACAAATAGGCTACTTGTTTTAATTTCGTCCAAACGAAGTCGCGGGAGACAGAATATCTTAATAACAATCCTTCAAATTTCAGAAGAGGAAAATCATTCCGATAAAGATGAAGATTCACCAGAAAATGTCTCAGATAATGAAGACCCGATTCAAAAATATAAATTGTTGTTACAAGATATTGAAAAGAAAGAAGAGAAAAAACAAAACAAAGATATGGAAATGGAGATAACTTGGGGTCTTGGTATTAAAGACAAAGCGGAAGCATTAGTTCAGAAGAAATTAAACGAAGGTAAGTTTTTAATAAGAAAAAAAGACAGAGGATTAATTTTGACTTTTAAATTTATTTTTGTAATGGGTTCTCTTCGCTTTTTCAGACAATAAAGACTTAACACCTTTCGAAAAACTTCTACAAAAACGTAAAGAAAAGAAAAAGCAACGTAAACTGGAAAAGAACCAAAAAGAGAACACGGAAACAAATTCCGACGAAGAGGAACCTGACGATATCCCTTCAGACATAGATATGAATGATCCTTACTTTGCTGAAGAATTCGAGAAATCTGAATTCAAAAAGAAAAAAGACAAGAAAGGCAAAAAAGCAGAAACAGATTCTGAAGTAGATGAGGAAGATGCTAAACGAAGAGCTGAATTGGAATTACTACTAGACGAGGATGATGGTAAACAACATTTTAGTTTAAAGAAAATACAGGAATCGGAAAATATTGATAAGAAATCAAAGAGGAAGAGGAAATTAAAAGAGAAAATGAAAGAACAGAAAGCATTGCCAGATTTTGAAATAAATCTGAACGATAAACGTTTTAATGCGTTATACAATTCACATTTGTACAATATTGATCCAAGTGATCCTAACTTTAAAAAGACAAAGAATATGGAGAAACTTATCCAGGAGAAGTTAAAGCGGCGGCCAGCAGAAGCTCTCGAGGAACAGACCCAGCCTAAGAAGTCTAAAGAAGACGCTGAATTGAGTGTACTAGTGAAAAATTTAAAACAGAAAACAAAAAATGTAATAAAAAATAGAAAGTAAAAAATTGTTTTTTTTTTCGATTTATTTTCACTATTGTAATCATTACCCAGATGAAATTCTATTAAATTTGTTTATAGTCTGTCCATAAATACAAAAAGCTTTGCGCACATAAAGATATGTAATAAGGAAGTTATTTTAAGTGCTCCACGCCTAGATTTCTATGTTCTTATACATAATACTTAAACAAATGTTAGTTTGCAGTTAATAAAACCAATTTATAAAAATACGTTTATTTTTTTATGTTCTATTAAACAATGGTCCATAATTAATATATTAAATCAACATAATATTTACATTTTATTACATTTTCGATATACTAAAAGCCTTTTTAATTTCACGACCCAAAGCAGCTCCGAGCGGTGGCGGCACAGCGTTGCCAATCTGGAAATAAAACTATTTCATAGAACTATATTCCTAATTCAATCTTACTTTAGGATCTATTATTGTTTGCAGTTATTATTAATTATAATTCTGCGTTTCGTTTAATAATTGAGAAGTTTCCATTCACAAATATGTGCGAAATCGCCACCAATCAAATTAAATATTGTGACAAAAAAAATAGCGCCTGCTAGCGACCAATAGAGACAACTCTCGGCCAAATTAAACATTTCAAATGACAAAAAAATATATATTTATTGGCTTTCATACAGTGGATGTAGATTTTCTTTTATTAAAGAAACAACAGTGAAATGGATAGAAATAACTGTATGTGTTAAAATTTTAAAATACCTGTCGATGTTTATCCTGTACGGAGCCTGCGAAGAGATAGGAGTCGGGGAATCCCTGCGAGCGCGCGCACTCCCGCACCGAGACGACGCGGCTCTGCTCCGGGTGCAGCACGCGGCCCTGCTTGCCCATCGGCTCGGGGTCCGTCACCGTCGTGCTGAAGTACCCGTCCCAGCACAGCCGACCTGACAACACGCTCAAATTCACAAACAACTGCCTCGGTAGGCAAAAACGCTACTAAACAGACCAGATAAGTTATTTTAAGAGGCTTTCCCGTGCATCCGGGTTCGGCTAACACGACGTAAAGCTAAAATGCTGTCTTAACACATTTGTGTCTGTGCGTATAGCATTTTTATGTCTGTACGTACACCGTATTTTTGTCTGCGTATAGCGTGTTTGTGACTTACCGTAGAGGCCTGCCCAGTTGTTGTGTCGGTTGGCGGTGTGCGGCAAACACCACGGTATCAGCGTGTTCTCCTGCTTGTCGTGCGGCGAACACGCACCGCCGCTAGCGCACGCACATACGCCGCGCAACGCACCCTTACAAGAGCGCCCGTTCTTTTTGTCTTCATACCTATATTGCAGCACCTGTCCACATTATTGAATACATAAAAAGTCACATATCGAACATTGATTTATATGCGAATTACATTGTATTTTTACCTTGCACTTTGTTCCATCAGACAACATGACCGATATGTTAGGTAGATCTCTCCAATCGGATCCCGGAGTCGTCGGTACCCTAGCAATGCGGGCTTGGATCATAGGAGCCATGTTCTTACAAATATGATCTCGCAGTTTCTTACTTTCATCCTTACTTCTGATTAAACGTTGAAAGTGACTTTCTGGCATCGAGCCGTATTCGATTTCTATTTGGTTTGCACCATTCGCTATAGTAGGCAGGTCGCTCATGGCGTCTCGGATGGTGCACGTCCTTCGCGGCGCTGACTCGTCCCATTTCATATTTGTTACGAATCGTTTGCCATCGATAGTGGCAGTTAAAGAACAAGCTCGTCTACTAAACACATGAGTCGGCTCCGGATACATGGGTAGCTTGTACCCGGGAGCTGTGGCCAAAATTATAAGCCTCCGCCTCGTTTGAGGCACGCCGTAGTTCCCCGCTTGAAGTATACCGAACGTACACTGATAACCCATATCCAACAACGCCCGAAGAGTCAACTTTAAAACCATTCCCTTCTTGAAAGCCACAAAGTTTCTTACATTTTCCAGAATAAAGTATTTGGGACGATAATAATCGCAGTAGGAAAGGTACGAGGCGACCAGAGAATTCTTGAAATTAGAATATTCGCGGGAGTTGAATCGGTTCATGCCGGAGAATCCCTGGCAGGGAGGGCCGCCACAGAGAAGTTCCACTTCCCCTTGCATGGGCAATCTCATCCCGCCTTTGCTATGCGTAGATCCGGACATAACGTCTTTCAAAAGTGCGTTACAATCCTCGTTATAAACTGTACAGTTTCTATTATTTAATGAATATGCGTGAGCAGCCGCCTCGACGTTTTCGATGGCCCATTTACATTCAGCGACGCCCGATCGATGCAATCCTTCCGAAAGTCCTCCACATCCGGCGAAAATATCGAGGGTTCTTAACGGTCTTATTTTGACTTCTTCGTGTTTGTTGATATTTGTTTCTACAGGTTTAGAAGATTTTCCTTTCCCTTTGCCCTTATCTTTGCCTTTGTCAGTTCTACCGACGGCCGCGGCATGTTGCGGTACATCTTCGATCTCTTTAGTCACTTTGTTATAGGCCATTCTGAAGTAAAATCTAGTCGGATCCCTTTCGAGCCATTCGTGGAGTGTTTCTTGACACGGTACATTCCTTTCATAGATCAAATGGCACGGTCCGACTACAGAGGAGAAAGAAATTTCTTTGATTTCATCGCTCCAGTATACGACATTCAGATCTTCCTGCTGTGGAAAGCGATTCGAAGTGTTTTCTGGTCTGTACAAAATATTAACTTTGATATAGATGTCTTGTGGGACGACGAGAGGCCCCTCGCCGGCCGCCGTCACCGCAGCTATGATGCCCACGCAGAATGGTTCGCCCGTGTCCACGTTAGAACCCCGCAAATTACTATCACTTTTACGATAATACTCCGGATAAACATCCTCGTCTACTTTATCTAACTTGGTTTTATTGTTGTTGGTATTTGTGGTAATAAAGTTATTCTTGAGTTTAAAAGTGCCAGGTTTAAGAAAAACGCCCATGCCTTTCTTATATTCATAATCTTGCCATCTAATAGAAGTCCATTCAGTTCTATTAGATTCGGTCACAACTGCAGACTTTTCCATCAGTTTTCCAAACACCTTAGGGATGTCTTTTGCATCTTTTCTAGTTTTTCTTTCACAAGACGGACAATATCTATGTTTTCTTAATTCATTAGGACAGATCGGATCCACCGGTAGATCTTCGAAGCGAGCCATAAACCTTTCATAGTATTTGTTGTAAAAATATGTCTTTCCGTCATCTTCGAAAAATTCTTCATCGACGCTTTTACCGCCGAGTTTGAACCAATCTTTAGCAGTCTCTCTTCTTTCTACATTGGCTTTTCTTAAAATCGATGACAGCGGAGCCCCGTGGCAACAACGGTCAGCTAAGTACACTTCTCTCGGATCACCTACTTCACCTAACACTGTATCAGATGATCTTATAAAAACTTCACCATGGAAATAACCACTCTTTAGATTAATAGATTCTTTCCACATATAAGTAACCCTAGTAACTAAAGCTGGAATGTTGGCCTGAGAAGTTTCGACCATCACATAGTCACCTATATGAAGCTCTGCGCCGTCAATTTCTACTTTCTCATAGTAAACTTTGGTAGCATCCGCTTTAATTGGTTCCCCTATCCATGTTATTTTTCTATTACTTGAGCCTGTGAGTTTGACAGGTACCGCGTCATCTATTTTATCTCGTTCTTTCCGTTCTACCATTTGACGATATTCTTCTTCGTCTTCCGGTTCAGAGTCCTCGGCTTGTTCTACGGCCATATTAGGACAGAGTCGACGCACGCAAGCTTTCTTAGTTCTTCCATGACCTCCGAATTTGGCCATCGCTCGGCAAGCGTTACACTCACCGCAATCTGGCAACTGGCAAGCTTCACAAACACCACATCTCTTCCTTCTTAACACCAATTCGTGATTAGTTTTATCCAACTGATTAGAAAAGAAACTTTCGAAAGTCTTCTGAACCAATGGAGTAGTTGTTGCCTTGGTCCAGGCCTTTTTATCCACTTTCTTGTAATAAATCTTTGCCCGAATTCTTCTCTTACCAAATTTAATACCCATCAGCTTAATTAACTCTCTAATACACGGGAGGGTGATTAATGGTTCATCATCTTCACTGGTTTCCAAACTAACGACCTGGTCGCAAACAAACTGCGCATGTTTATGCAACATTTCCTCGGACATTTTCTTATCATTTAGTTCGGGAATGACTGATTGACATATAATGCCGACCAAGTCTTCATATGAAGGTTGAAGATAGTGATTTTCTTCCAAATATTCAACAACAACTTTACTGAGCCAAATTTTCTCATACAAATTGTCCATTAGTGGTGTGTACGACTCGCTTGGTTTTAGTAAATTGTATTCACCGAATTCCGTAGATAGAGTTATACAATTTCTGGTACCACCATCAAAGCCATGAATAAACCTGAAGCATAAAATCAAATTAACATCAAACTTGACAGAAGCAACACTAAACAGAATATTAAAAACACATACCATTCAATAATCGGACCTACATCTTTTACAGGAATGGAATCCTCGTCAATTTCCTGAGAGTCAGCGCAAATAGATTTTAAATACCCAGACATATATATCCTTACGTCACTTTCCACTAAACCACCGTCAATTGGACAAAGATGTCCGTGTTGATCAAATATTGAAAATCCAGTTATGTTTGTTTGAGGTCTTTCCATTATATCTCCGTCATCGCCTAGAAAAAAAATACTTATTACATGCAAAAACAACTTACAGTTACTTTAAAAACGGTACCCCTATGACTATCCAAGCAATTTAGGACACATTCAAGCTACCATACACACTTACACATACAAAAGTGAATTTGTATGGATAGTGACAATAAATGTTTTAAAGGCCTTTTTTAAGAAAGGCTATAACATACAATAGATGAAAAATCTGTAAATATCTCTAAAAAAAATTAAAAGTCCTACCTAAGGTAGACTTTACTCTTTCTCTTTTTTTATTTAGCATTTGCTCAGAAGGTAATATAAAGAATTGTGATAAATATTTTCATTTACCTGATGCTAATAATAATTTTTCATTTGTAAGTGCAATAAATTCTTCAACAGCATTCTGAGGATGTCCTTGATAGTAAATTATATCAGAGTTATTTAAATATTGTCCACAAATATCACATCTTTCTGTGTCCGCAGACTGTGTTGTTTTGTTTTTGTTTAAATCCGTAACTGGTTTAGTTAATTCTTTACCACTTTCATTGGAATTACTATTGTTGTTAATTTTTTCATCACTGTTTTCTTCTTGTTTAAATTCTTCTTCAGAATTCTCTTCTTTAACTTCCATTTTAACCATACTTTTATT
>DVQH01002267.1:0-10378 GCA_018231625.1 Papilio phestus | reverse complement strand
CGCTTTGGAATCAATACGACTGTAGAACTGGCTTTTAGAAAACTTTTTGGGAATTGTATGACACCTTTCATGACGTATTAACGACAATCCAAAATTCATAGTCGATCGAAAAATAATTATAGGATAAGTAACTAACTTTACATTGCGTTTAGTATACGAAAACTACATCTTGGGACTTTACGCTTTGGAATCAATACGACTGTAGAACTGGCTTTTAGAAAACTTTTTGGGAATTCTATGACACCTTTCATGACGTATTAACGACAATCCAAAATTCATAGTCGATCAAATGGCCTATCTCGAATACTTGCGTGACAGTTACGATTACGTATTCGTTACGAAATTAACGACAATCGTATGAGATTTCTTGGTGTACTTTATGCTCGGTCGGGGCGCTGCGCATATCTAATACATATTTTGTCTATGACTACGAAAACATTGTCACGAATATTCATGATAAGCTCTCAGTACCTATTACAGTAGAAACTCAATAAGTTAAAGTCCAAGGGAAACACAAAATATGTTAAGTTATAGAGGTTTTAAGTTATCAAGGGTCTATGTTATAGAAGTTTTAGGCCCTGATGGGAAGGGAACATATTATCTTTTGGAGTTATCGAGGTTCTACTGTAGTAGTTTTTAAAACATTCGATGTATATAACGCAAAGCATTGCGAACCTTATTAAACCTCTTCTTTGTCATGAGATACACATATCTATTGTATCTGTTTATATTTAAAACTCTTCCCATAATTGTGAAGTTTTACATTTCTTTTACTGTTACGTATTCGCTTATTTGTCTTTGTTGCACTATTTCCCTCAAACCGGATATTAAATAACGAAATGTTGCTTTTATTGCCTACAATATCACACTACGAAGAACCTATTAAAATTAGGATTTTGGTTTGTTTTAAACACATTGTCAAGTATGCGGAGACATAATATAACCTTTAAGGTATTTGAGTCTAATTAGTATACATTGGGTCGTTCTTTTTTTTCTACTTTCGTCTATTTAGGTAAGAATCGCGACAAATGCTATCAAAGCGAACCTGATATAACAAATGGACATACTAATTCTTTTTCCACAGGTAACTTATAAAATACAGACTAAAGTCACAAAACTTCATTAGTCTTCCAATTTATTGCGTGCTCAATTTTTTCCAAGATATAACTCCTCGTGTTCAGATTAACTGGATGTCGGCCAGGGCCGGCGCGAAAATTACGCACGAATAAGGTAAAAACTTTGCAGGCTGCAGACTAGCGACGTCACACGGCGCCATTCGCTGTCGCCAGTATTGTAATGTACGAGTACAATTTACATTTAATGTCTTAACAGATAAACTTTTGTTACAAGGTAAATTGGTCGACAATGAGGTGTCAACCCAAATTCAAGAAATTTAAATTACTTAATTTGTGTTATCTGTTTTAAAGGTAATCGACACATATTCATTTAAAAACAAATGTTTAAATTATAATATTGGCTAGTTACAAATTTTATAGAATTATTCGGAAAAATATTACTTTTGTCTATCTGGGTTACCCCCTTGAGAACATCTATAGTAGAAAATAACAAAACGTACGCTACAATATGAGGAGTTGTTACTACACTTTATGGTTATAATAACGAAAATGCTAGCCGGAATCGAACCCGTACACACCGTTACATCATTCGCGTAACGTGAAGTTCTGCGTGCCGGCCATATGGCCGACCCACTTCGCGAAGGTCCAAACCGGCCCCTGCCATGTACGGCGCAGGGTTATGCAAGCCTGCGATTTGTAGGGCCTGTAAAGCCTTAAATATTTTCTGTATAATAAATGCCATATTGCAAAAGTATACTTTTATACTTTTTTGCCAGAAGTGTAGCCAGAGCGTGTTCAATCCGTAATTGTAACGTAACCTGTGTGCATTTATTTATTCAATGTTTTTGTCATGAACAGCTTCAGTTCTTTTGTTTTATAATTAAAAGAAAATATTTAAAATGTTTAACAATCATCCCACTAAATTCAATATGTACTTACTAATAAATTTCTGAAGAATTGTCAGACATGTTTAGTTCGGGGAATTCCCGACTTACTAAGAAGGCTCGATTATTATTATACAAATACAAATTGGTTATAACTTAGACCAATCCACGTAGGATAATTCTATAAACATGGGTACCTATCTTGATAAAATTAGTCTTATTCGATTACCTTTCATTTTCAGTTTTAAGGATACTACTTTTTTTTAAATAAACGGATGACAGCCCTTAATTTATTGTCCAACCCTAAGGTTTTATCGATTTAAAAAAATGCAATTCTGTTGAGTAATGTGACATAATTATTTACATTGCACTTATTATAAAACAACTCATTTAGACTAATTGATTCGAATTCCTTTTTAATTGCAAACTGTGACTTTGTAATGCGGTCAAGTGCAAAAAGACCTACTTATGTGACTGAAGATTTCAACTAGAAATATAGTAGTTCTACAACAATTTGAATTTGTAAAACTATAATTGCAATAGCTGCAAATCAAATTTAAAAACGATTGAAGTCTAGAGCACGTCAATGTTCCGTCGTTCACACAGAAAACCATAAACAAGCTGGCATGAAAATGTGTGAGATCCATTGCGAAGTATCGACGTACAAAGTTAATGCAACATCTGCGCACGCGCATATGGCGGAGCTAGAACCTAACCTTATATAGCCTGGCCACTCAACATAGATGTGGCCGTACTTAGACCGACGTGACGAAGGACAATGCTTTCGGTGCGGTGTGAATGCGCCCATTTTTGGGCTGCGTTCCGAATAACGGTCTACGTCTTAACAGCTGTCACACGCACGAGAGAGCTGGTACATTTGTTTTTTTTTATTCTGCGTAATGATTAATGGCGGCACGACCTGGTCAATGCTATCATCGACTTTCGAATACACCGATCGCTTTAAGCGTGGATGCACTGGATATAGAAAGAAGTATGAAAATTAAAATCGTTATGTAGTGTAAAGATTTTGTTTCTCTTTATTTACTATCGACCCTCATTACGCGCGCATTTTTTTCATACTTACATCGAGGTCGCTATTCGTGATAGGTTTTATAACCTAAATAACATGCCCTTAAGAAGAACCGTGAGATTTTGATATAAAACATTTAAGTTTATAAGCAACCGTTTTAAAATTAAACAAATGTTATGTTTTTTTAGTTTTTCTTCTTCGACTAAATTCACTCGCAATATATTTAGCTGAATACAAGGAAAGAGAACGTGTGGAATGCTTTTGAACATTTTGTAAAATTGGATAAGGAGACAAAGAAAAGACAACTGTTTGTTAACCTTTGAGGTTACGCGCCGTCAATGACTACCATTAAACAGTTCATAAAGGACCTCTTGTCTCACGTTACAACTCGATGAGATGTCTAATTAACTATGAAAAATATCGCCGGACACCGAGTGTTGATTATGACGAGTGCATTTGAAACTTGCACTGCAACAGCGAATTCACGGGATATTGACCTTACAAGCATGTGGAGTAGGTGCTAAAACATTGTGCATTGTGTCGAAAACATACAATACATAGGACAATGGCCCTTTCGCCTGTACTTATAAGGACTAAAATCGGCGATAAGATGCCGTTGCATTGTGATGCGAGCCCCCCGCGTCGATGCATCGTTTGCATTATGGAAAAACATTCTTAATATACGTACAGGTCGTCGACACCGCGCAACACAATTTGCGAATGCATGGAAATTGAATTACGGCTGACCCGAGCAGTTTATTAATACCCAGTATCGGTTAGCAGTTCTCACTGAATTACAAATTTACGTCTAACGACAGCGATGTCCCTACGAACGACATGCATGAATTACCCTTTGTAACAAAGCAAACAGAATTGTATGAGAGAAAATTTTAATATCATGACACGTTGACGAAATTAAATTAGTCCTTTAGAGGCGGTCACAAGATTGACGTTGAGAGGCAATATTGGTGAAATCACATCGATTACGGACTGTGGTAATCAGCAGTGACTACGACCCGATGGCGACACAGATCTCGCCGATCTGCCAGATAAGGAGTTGTGCATGAGCGAATGTTGCAGCACACGGGCTTTTTGTTAAACGACCCGGTTACGACGACCTCTGTAACACCTCTTTTGACGTTATAACGGTTAAGAACCTTTCAATATAACTTTGATTTTAAAACATTTTGTCTCTCAACAGAAGGCATTTTGTATGCAAAGTAGATTTTTCTATAGTTCGTTAGGCCGTTATCAGTCACTATATTTACTATGACCTTCTTTAAAGCTTGTCGCTCAATACATAATAAAAATATGACTTCTCTCGGGGTATTTTAATCATAACATTTTTATCAAACTGGGTTTTGTCGTTCACGCATTAAACAATATTTTGCATTATAATTTTACTTGACTTTTCTTTCCACATTAGTAGGCTAGTGAGCTCTAACATTTAAAACTCTCATACCAAGTGTATAGTTTAGTAATATCTTGTTTTCATGACTAGATAAGGTACATTGGCAGAGACGCCACGTAAAGGTAGATATCGATATAGATTACATCATCGGCACTATTCAAAATAAACGCAGCTCTATTCCCGCAACCAACAGACACGTACAGTACACACTACACACAGTTTTGCTATTTATTTATTAGCCATCTTACTAATCTCACTAGCATTATAAATGGGAAACTTTAGATGGATGGATGGTAGGATGGATGTTTGTTAGAGTTTGTAGTTGTTGTTTGAGTTGACTAAACGGGTGAATGGATCTTGATGAGATTTGGCATACATGTAGAGGATAGCGTAGAAGAACACATAGGCTACTTTATTTTTTTTTTATTCAATTATGCAAAAGACAATCAAAACAGTTTAACAATTAAAATTATAAAGTACCAGGAGATCATATAAACACAGGATACAAACAATTCCGAAAAAGAATGACCGTAAAATATTCGAATTCTTTCCTTGCTGATATCTTGTTTGCAAATGATGCCAGTTCTGGATGCATCCGTAACTGCAAAATATCTGCATTGCGGACAGACGGACTATCAAATCAAGATTTTACGAATAAACTCAAAATTGTAAAATCTATACCATAGGCAACAGGAATGCCAATTTGTTCAAATTCTTACATAACTTGTAATTCTTATTATTAAATGAGAGAGTTACAAAAAATAGAACATGAAATGATCGTAGTATTTTGTACCAGATGACGGAAACTGTTATCGAGGATGGCCGTTGACATGCATAGTCCACGACATCTGGCATGTCATGATATGCACGAAATTATTCAGTCTTAACATCCTTAAATATATAACTTACACGAATATTAAGACATCTAAACATAGTTAATCGGCTCAAGGAACTTATCTTAGTGTTAAACAATTACAATCAAATGTCGCATCTTACTAATATCATAAATGCGAAAGTTTAGATGGACGGATGGATGTTTGTTAGTTTGTAGCCTAAATGGCTGAACGGATCTCGTTGAAAATTGGCATAGACGTAGAGGATACTACTCCCTTTTGTTTTTTTTTAATTCCACACGGCTGTGTCGCGGGCGCAAGTTAGTGTACAAATAAATTAAAGTGGAGTTTCCAAGGCAAATTGTATTAACGATACAAGAGTAAATGTTAGCTCGAGACGATTCGAATGTCCATTAGGCGAATTCGAAAGCTTGCCAACGCAAACATCCCGCAACGCGTCAACAAGGCGAATTTATCCGCATGACATAATACAGTAAACAAAGTTTTATTTGGTTTTTATGTGTAAAACGTTTTTTTTATGTGTATTTATTTCATCATTTTCCTATATTTTACTACGGAAAATCTACAAACTCTTCCATGTCACTGCTGTCTTTAATTAAGAAAATGCTTTTATGTTGTATATTCTTTGCAAGAAACTAGTGTTATGTAATGATGCGCAAAACGCAAGATAACCACCGACCCTAGTCCCCATAGCATCCGAACGTTGAACAACAATGGGCCTTTACAATATATTTTTTTATGTAAAAACTAGAGCAAGCTGTTTTAAATACAAGAGACTCGATTCTAGCGATTTTTATTTGTATGAATGTGATTTAAAATACACAAAAATTTTCACATTTCCTCTTAAAAAAACGAATAATGCGATAAGATTCCAATATACGACATAGCCTCAATCTTTTTCAATAAGTCCTTGTTGATAACGGTATATATTTTTAAACTCAACAGCATTCAAATTGCTTATCAATTGTTTTGGTCATGATAATTTCGGGAAAATAACATCGACATTGACTTGCCCCATCACTAGTTTTTCAATTTAAAACATGCGCAATGAAACGTCACTAGTTTTTGATAACCATTCAGCAGTTTTAAACAAGCAGGACTTCTCATATAGACATGAAGCATTTTATATTAATACTGGTGAATGTGAAACGACCACGGTTTTTACATTGCTTTGTTAAACTTTTTTTGGACATTTTTTTTTAAATTACAATTTACACATAATTGCCAAAACCCACAAATGTATAGTGCGCATTGTTTTACCGTTGACAACAAATAATAACATTTTCGCTAAACGGCAGAGGATACTTCGTCTGTCACAAAATCCGCTTGTAAAAGTTCTTTAAGAAATATGTAGTTACGGTAGGAAAACTGTGTGTGTGAAAATATTTCAATAGAACTGTGTAAACTTTATTAAGACATTAACAATAGAAACAAAGCTTCTCGTTGGTAAAAGAATATTCCAGACTTTACGACTTAAACGTCGAAAACTTCTTCCTTGTAAACAAATTTAAATTCCAATTGCCTGGGAGGCATTTCTTGCAGGATGTCTGCGCAATAACCGGCGTATATCGAATATATCCGCTTCGTCTGAAACTTTCATTTGACCTGTGCCCCCTCCCCCGTCTACCTCCCCTACTGCCCCTCGAGGGCTCGCCGTCTGCATGGGGTGCGGTTCTCGAGAGGCAATGCAGCCTCAATATCCACTTTGCAAGCAACATTCGTACTTATTCAGACATCCATAACGCCTAGTACTCTACGACTATCATGGTACTTAATTACGGCTTTAAAACACAGTACTACAGCAGTTATTTCAGAATTACATTAGGAACTGAATAATGAGGTAGCAAGTCTTAAGTCTCTATGTTAGATAGAGGACTTGTACTAAGTACCAAGTCACTGAGGTAACTGATAAAACTTCAGACTATTTAAATTTGACATCATTAAACTGCATCTCATAATTAAGCATAACATATTAAAGATTATTAAGTGCCTAAATAACAAATGACCATTAAACAGTTCCGCAAGCATACTCCGCCTATGTTATCACAGTGCACACTTTATCACTGTTATCAGATGACGTAACTAATGCAATCAGGACATCTGATATGGCCAATCAATGATAAAAACTTCACAAAGCACTTCAAGACATGCCTTTACATTTGTTTTATACATAAGAATACATAAGTGGCAACAGTTACTGTTTACATTATGACAGTTGTACTGGCTATTTGACTGGCTTTACTGGCATAATGTAAACCAAGAATTATTCCTTACAAATATAAGCATACACATTGGTGCATACATAGAAAAACTATAATGAAACATTTATTGGATTTTTCTCTTTATGTGAGTACATAAAGATGATCACATCTTCGGAGGCAGAATGATCAGAGTAAAAGCCGATGTTTACGCCAACGTCTCGCCGAGGGTAAGGTTAAATTTACACGTATCCGTCCGATACGAGACGGTTTATCATAAATCAAGTTTAAAGCCGATAACTCGCCAACTTAATGTGAATATACTCTTGTATTGGTGAATAAACAGCACAAACTATACTGGAAAGGAAACTGCGTAATCGCTAATGTGGGCATGCAAAAAGATCTACGGGAATTATTTCGTAAGATGTAAACATGGAGTTAATGAACTCTTCCGAATAACTTGTTACAAATTAATTTTATATCTTTTAAATCAATTCAAGCGGAAATAATAACAAAAAGCTCGGCGTGGTAGTTTTTTAGAAATCACTTTCCTTGAATACAAACAATAAATTTGAAAATGATTCTGATCTTAATTATGAACACTTGCCAAGCTTATTTTTTTCAATTAATTGTTCTTTTGCGAAGTTCGAAGTAGTCGGGGTGCGGACGACACATGGTATCGGCAGAGTTCACCGCAAGTACCAGGGCGGCAGCGCGTCGCTGGAGGTTGAGCGCGGCGCGTGTATTCGCGTGGGCCGCCCCCACCCTGCACCCCACCCCACCGCACCCCGGTCTCACCCGCGCGCCCGCCTGGGGTCGTCGACCGGCGCGGCCGATTCGGCCGACGGCGCGCCTCACCTTGACATTCATCTCGAACACGCTTTGACCAAGCGCGTTTGACTTAACCCGTAATAATCCAACTAACTTTTGCACCAATCACGCTACAAAATTGCCCTCCCCTAGATTCTTGGTATTCTCAAGGTCGCTTAGTACTTATTAATCGAAACCTATCGCAACAAAATTGTTTTCTATATTGAGATCGATAAAGCAAGCCAATTTAGTAGTAAAAATAATATACAACTTAAAGCCTATATGCAAATGACCTATGTATTGTGCACATGTCCGCTAAAAATAGCCTATTATAAAATAATACTCATCTGTATTTAAAAAAACTCATTTGTATCTTCTGTGTTCATTAGCTTCTTACTAATCTGCGAAGCGCGCAATGTATTCGGTATACCGTTATTACAAGCGACCGTACAAGATACTTTCGTCGCCACAATGTCAATGGCTTTATTCTAATTAATAAATAGTTAGGAATAAATTTACAATTTTTGTTCATTAATTATAATAATATTTTGTAGGCAAGTGACAAAAGCTTTAGCAATGCTACAGACAGATTACATAGTAACCACGAATAGATTACTGAAAGGTAAGATGATGTCTAAACTAATTGGAATCTATACCCCTTTACTAATAAATTCTAGAAAGATTTGTATTTTTGGATTTTTGTATCTTTCATTTTCATTCATGCAAAAACAACTGAGAAGTTTTTGCGTGAATAACAGCTATCACCAATAAACAGCAAAAACAAAGTCTTAACAAAGTTTCAATTAATGGGAAATACTGTTTATAGAGGAGCTAAAATGGACTAAAGTTCAGTGTCAAGGCTGGATGAATAGCGACTTAATAAAAAAATAACACACAAAAACAACATTCATACAAATGATATTTTTTGCTAGTGACCATGCTGACACAAAGTAAATATAAACATTTAGCGTAAAATTCTATTCGTAGATCAAAAACTTATGATTTGGGTTGGGGGCGTTTTGTGTCTTGGAGGAGTGCCATCAGAAGCCACAATAAAGAATTCGTTGTCGGACTAAATTACACGTAAGTATTGAAAGACAATCGTATAAAGTGGTTACCATCCTGATAGGGAAAATATTTAAATATGGTAGTGATAAACATTGATAAGCTTTGGACTTCTAGACATTTAAAACCCAATAGAGACAAGAAACAAAAACGCTTAACAACGCATATATTTTGATTCATATGTTGCTCCTCTCTGTCTCTCATATAGGATCGTGATTTTGGGCGATCGCAACGTTGCCGCTTCGCCGGCTATGTCGAGGCACTCGTAAACCGCGCCGTTGCCGGCCCGCCCTAACGTATTGTTTACTATAAACACCGTGAACAAAATCATTTATACATGTCGATGTAAGATCACGTGAACAATCCTATCAGTATATTACTCCTTTACAACTGACAACAAATTAACAAAGCCTTTTTTAATGCATAATAAATCAATTCCATGATAGAAAGACAACTAACACCCTTAACCTATTAATCATAAAGATGAATTTGGGAAGTAAATACTCACTTTCTTGAAAAAATCCAGTAACTTTTTATTTTGGTTTTCAGGTATACAAGACATTTAGGTCTCTTTCTATAAACCACCATACACTTAGGCTACTTTAATTACAATCTCACTTCAATCTCCTCATATATAAAGTTATAAGGTCACTTTTAAAGGTATAAAGACACTACAACCAGTTCCAGTTTCAAACAGATCAAGATAGTGAATGAAAGAATTTCCATAAAATGGCATAACAGAACAAATAATTGGTGTTTATAGAAGTGGAAAAAATATGACTCAATTAAAAGTATTATAGAAAAATAGGTTGTCACAGTTTTATTATGACTATGTTCGTCTCTCATTAAAAACAAATAAATTATTAATAAATATTAGTCATTTTTAATACTGACATATGATTATTTTACTGGAACTGTGATACCTTCTACATAATCTACACTATTATAATAAAGCATAATCACACACTTCTTTGTTGCCTAAGATGACAGCAATTACAGCATATTTTCGAATAACTCTTTTTTTTAATAAAAAGCCCTACACTTACGTCA
>DVQH01002266.1:0-10382 GCA_018231625.1 Papilio phestus | reverse complement strand
AGAATCGTTAAAAAAACATGCTTATTCTCTATTGCATTTATGAGTGGCCATTTTAAAATGGTATTTTAAATTTTATCACATACCTTTGTAGTGGAAATAGCTTGATGTTGTACACTATTATCAATACTAGTATTTTAAAGATGAAAGATTTGTATTTTATTAAGTATTGAAATAACTCAAAAATTCTTTCACCGTTAGAAAGGTAATTTATACATAGGCTATGTTTTTTAATTTCATGCGGCGGAAGTCGTCAGTTATAATTTTATATCTGAAAGCAACATAATTGCTTTTTTCTGGTAACCGTATGTCGATAATGACAGCCAAATGGCTCCCCATTGTTATTGCTAGGCAACTCCCAGGCAATTGTTAATATCGTCCGAGTTACCGACCCCTTGTAACTTATTAGATACCAACCGATATCTTTATTATTTATGTAGGACTTGTGTACTGAGAGACAATACATCAAATATGTATACTGGCTTTGATAGCTGTACACTAGAGAGTGAGATATTAGACCCAAATCTCCAAGTGGCATTGTCTAAAATTAATGATTTGAAGGTCCTTTCGTACTCTGTCCTTTTAATAGTTACTGAATTTTAAAACATGGAGAATCTATTAAATATACGTAATTCATATGATACGTTACAGTACGTTACAGTACTAAGTTTTTTTATAGCAATTTTGTGTCTAGAATCCTCTTATCGTACAATTGTTTTTATTTTTCTTGTGCGATACAAGGGTCACTTAGTTTATTATGATTTAAAATATTGCAGAGCACCAGAGATCCTGATGGGCGCCAACCACTACACGGCCGCGGTTGACGTGTGGTCTGTGGGCTGCATATTCGGCGAGCTCCTAGGCAGGCGCATACTGTTTCAAGCGCAGAGCCCTGTGCAACAGGTAATAATTACTTATGTTATCCTTGTAATTAAAATTGAATAACTCACATGTTATGTGTCAAATGCAAATATCCTTATATTTGTTTTTCGATTCCGTATGTATATTAACAGATAAATTTGATATTCCAGTTGGAGTTGATAACAGAGTTATTGGGAACGCCGTCGCTGGAGGACATGCGGCACGCGTGCGCCGGCGCCCGCGCGCACATGTTGCGCCGCGCGCCGCGCCCGCCCGCGCTTGCCGCACTTTACACACTCTCAGTGCAGGCTACACACGAGGCCGTGCACCTCCTCGCACAGGTAGCTACATCCTCACCTATTTTGCTTCACCTCCTTGTGCCTCCTACACTCATTTCACCGACCACGATACTTTTTCAAATCGTACTTATAATATGACTGCGAAAGATTAGATGAATGTTTGTTAGAGTTTGTAGCCTTAAACGGCTGAACGGATTTCGATGATATTTGGTATAGACGTAGAGGATAGTCTGAAAGAACACAAAGGCTTTTTTTTTTATTCCACAAAGACGGAGTCGCGGGCGAAAGCTAGTCTAAAATAACTCTGAATGCATTTATCGAAAGTACTGTTTTCTAGTGTAAGATTGTCGTCTTTTCGAAACATGTACGCTTTGTAGAAATCGTTAAAAGCATCATTATCTTGCCACCTTTATGTTTACTTCACATCATATTTAACCATTTCAGATGTTGGTGTTCGATCCGTCGAAGCGTATATCCGTGGTGGACGCGCTGGCGCACCCATATCTGGAAGAGGGTCGGCTGCGCTACCACTCGTGCATGTGCAAGTGCTGCTACAGCGCGCCGCCCGCCGCCCGGCACTACTCGCCCGACCTCGAGCCCGCCGCGCCGCACGCCTTCCACGACGCCTGGGAGCGTAAGCTCACCACTGTGCACCAAGTCAAAGGTAACCCCACGCTTTACAAACTACCTACACAAGACAAATCTTGACAAATACACTTCAAATTAACCTATTTGAGAGGCGATGTTTTAATCCAACACATCTTATTAACAATGACGTAGTGTATAAGTAACAACAAGGAAATGGTAAATCGGTCCGCAGAGGAAATTCACAAGTTCATAGCGGAGCAACTGCAGACGTCGCGGGTCCCTCTGTGCATCAACCCGCAGTCGGCGGCGTTCAAGAGCTTCGCAAGGTAAGGCGCCGCCACCAACAACCGCAACCAACAACCAACCGACACTAGGTGATTTCTTTGCGATACGTAACTAACACGCTCTGCTACAACGACCACCCGCACCCATGTCTGGGCCACGCCCCGACCCCTCCCCGACACGTGCAGGCAACATTGCCACCGACACTTATCGACTGTCAAACTGACATTTGCTACCTACGTCTATGACGTTCTGGTTTTGTAATGATTCGTAATTCAGTAATTGTTGTCTCATTGTTACCTTCACGTGTGACGATAATAAATCAGAAGATGCATACGGTCATCACAACTCGGTGTGTCACGGTGCGAACTGTTTAGTGTGTGCACGTCGGTGTCACGGCCACGTGCCTTGTGCTATGCATCGGTGTCGTACAACCCGACACCACCATGCGAAAGCGATATGGTGGTCGCAGAAGTTAGCCTATGTCGAATACCTTACACCGACTTCCAATCTCTCCCATCCCAACCCCGCCTAAAGTAGTTGAGTTTTGTAGGTATTATACGCCCTAATTATTTTTTAGCGACACAATAACTTTACGCGCCTACGGGTCGATTTTGCGAGAGCCCGATTTGTGCATGGATTTTGCGATTTTCTAATCGAAACCCTTTGCGCTAAATAACATTTAGCTCCCGCACAGAACCGTCGCATCCCAGCAAAGTCAACCCTATTGAAATGGAGCTTTCGACGCTTCAAAAAAAAGTTAGTCGATAATAACGTTATGCTTTTTTTTCTGTGTGTTTGCGGCAGTTCTAGAGCGAGCTCGAAAGCAAAAGTTTGTTCCCCTTTCAAGACGGCGGCAAAAATACTACTTCTGTCGCCAGTGATATTTCTGTGCGCCGCGTAACGCGCGCGGCGGCGATAGCGTAACGAGCCCCAGTAAGCCCGCACGCAGCCTGACTACTCACTGTGCACTCGCGGACGCCGTTCGACAAGCCACCACTATCTGTGCTACTGTCGCATAATAATTCTAACCTCCAGAGATAAAATCATTTAAATATAAACTGAAATTATAATACCTTCTCACTTTAACTTGCATGTCAAATAGTCAGCAGCTTTAATCTAATTTTGCTCAAGTGAAATGCAGTTAGCGTTGACTTTGCGAACGGCTTTAGTGTTATTTCAAAAGGGTTGATCGTTCCGTTCCGTCTCGCGGCGGTTCGTTTGCATTGCATGCCTCACCGATCCACCATTTATTACGAGTTCAACTGTTTGAGTTTAGTTCTTTCAATATTCATGGCAATCACGTATGTCACAAAATGCATGCGACGTTAGCCATTATAAAATTGCATGATCACGGGAGTTCTTTTTACTTGTGTGTTTTACAAATCTTGTCCTTGTCATATTTTTTAATGGTCACATTTAGATTCTTTCGGTTGTTTTAAATCTATTTTGCAGTAATATCGCAATTTAAATTATTTATAATTGAAATATTCACTAAACAAAATAATAATGAGTTTGAATTGGTTGAAATATTTTGTGGGCCGTAATGTTATTGTCTACCATTAACACTGTTTTCCAAATTTGAATCTTATGGTTATAGCTATTTGATTTATATTTCGGAAACAGTCGTTACGTATCCTTATGTTTTTTTTATTTGCGTAGTGCATGCGTAGACTCTACAGCGAGCACAGTGCCGAGTACTTGGTTGTGGTGATTATTTTTAATCTGTTATTTCTCTTTACGTAGCTATTGGTCAGTAGAGTTTGGATTTGTGATGCAGTTTTACCGTATCAAATCTCTTTTATTATCGTAGATAAATTGCCATTTGAAAATTTCTGATTAAAAACGATTGCAATATGCATGGTCTTTTTGGTTCGTTCGCTCGACTTCGGATACAAGATAGAGATTTGTAGTGATTTACTTTAACATTTCGAAATGTTTGAATTGTTTATTATGTCCAGAATTGTGAGCATAAAACGGCTGAGTGAGTCCGAAATCGAGTGAGAACCAGCGTGGGCGTGGGCGTGGGTGTGGGTAGCGTAGTGGCGACTGGCGACTGGACTGACCCGGTTGACACTTGCACGTTGCAGCTCGACAGTGGCGCACCCCTCCGAGCTGCCGCCCTCGCCGCACCAGTGGGAATGACGCGAGTCCAAGCGCGCCCCCGACAAGCGACGCGCCGACTACACCGACACGCGATAACCAACCTTATGTTTAACAATATTAAGACACTTTTACAGTTATTGGACCTGTTTTAAATGCAGTTGCTTTTAAAATAATTTAATAACAATCGTGACGTATCTAGTTCTTTGGTACTGTCCAATCACTAATTATTTTACATGTTTCTTACATTATTTGTGAAGATGAGTCTAGGATAAAAATTTTTAGTTTTCTTTTAATCTCATTAGAACAAATTTAATTCAATTGTAAAGTTTACTTTCGTTTTCTTTGTTTAATTTGAATAGACTCGTCTATATACAAAAAGCCGCACCATACCTCATTAATGTGACTTCCAATCTAACGAACACCAATTTACATTGCATATAATACGAACAGACTAGTTTTAATGCTAACTTAGTATAGTTACGGAGATAAATTGCTTCGTGTGACGTCACTACCAAATATATTTTGTCCTATATCTTTCTGATAGTATAGCATTATACCAAGTATAGATGTAGACAGATTCCCTGTGAATATAGATAAAGGAATCGGCGACAAAGCAGTAGTTGTAACTGTATACAATAATATGCTTTATACAACGAAATATAGGGGTGAGAATGGCAAGCGCCGCTGGGGATCTGGTCTCAGTGGTTAATAGAATTGTTTGTGAGTGTGAGCATTGTTTGTAATAGGCTCTGCGGGGTAGGGGGGGATTCACTTAGGTTAATACATGTATGAAGGCGATTCCCTTTTGTATGCTCTTGTATGAAAGGTGTATGAGTGCACCTCATTTGTGCTTCATATAAAATTTGCAAGAAATGTATTGCAATGTTATTATTAATATGTAATTGTCTTTTTTTAAACTGTTTTCTTTCTTAATTTCCATGTGTTCTGTGTTATTGTTTAATGCCGCGCGCAAATGTCGGCTTCGTACTTAACTTAGAAATGTGAATTATTTCATTACACCCGTCTGCGCGCGGCCTTAAATGTAATCTTTAAGAGTACTCGTAAACACCATTGTATGTAACATCGACTGAACATTACATAGCTATAGTTAGATATAGTATTGAAAAGTATTAATATTGACCTGTTTTGTCCGAGAAAAGAAAAAGTGTTTATGCTATGAGTGACTTAGCGATAACAATTTTAGAGCCTGTCCCACCGAATTGTAAATTGTCTGATAACAATCCAACATGTGATGGAAACATCTGATATTGTTATCTGACAGTAACGTCATTTTTAAGCTATCTGTGCCTCTATCAGCCAGTGGTGGGACAGGCCCTAAATATTCTATATCGGACAGAATGTATAGTATTTGCGATGCGTAAATGTATAGATAAATTGTATATTTAAGTCTATTCTCATACCATGATTTAGCGTGACATTGTATAGCGATGTTTGTAAATGTAACAAATACGTGTGTATTTCAAGCATTTATAGATATATTAGCGATTTAAAATTAAGTAATTTTTGATATGTTAGTGTGCGTGGTTAATGGGCAAATTTTAAAAGTATATTTCGTATTAATGTTAGTTACGAGATTCAATATTTCCATATGTTTATGTAGATTCGGGGTAATGCCGCGCTGTTGTAACTGATATAGAAAGATTTGTGTGTCGGGACGTCGTAGCCTTAAAACTAGTTCAAAACTATATAAAAATATAAAAAATAATGAATTGTAAATAGACAAAGCTGTAGTTTTAATATTAAGCTGGTTTGGAAAATAAGCAGCACTCAGTTCCGGTTGGCTTCCTCGTTTGATTCGTTGCGAGACTGAACGATCGGCTGACTTTAGAAATCAATGGAAAAATAAACAATTATTGTTAACACATACGAAATTCAAACCTCTCAGTGACGCAACGCGTCAAGTGAGGGCGTGTCGATGGTACAAAGGAGGAGGTACGGCCTTGTACTCTGCTTTAAACGGCCGCTAGATGTCGCTGAAACCCATTTACTAAATGTTAATATAGCAGTGTACATAGAAACAGATTTAAACAGTAGAATTACGCAAATTGAAGTAATTAAAAGTGTAATTTTCTTGCAGTTTGATTAGGGCGCCTTCTAGCGGCTCGTTATTAGCAAAGACGAGGGCGTGACGGACCCACCTTGCCTTAATTCATATAACTATCACTGTGATCCGTTAGGCGTAATTATTGGATTCTAATAATCACAAATAACAGAACTGGACACCAATTAGCTGTACATATAGAAGCGTAATAATTGTTAAATGTAAAGACATGTTTGTCTTAGTTTTTGTCGCTAACGATTCGCTTTGTGACGTGAGCTGTTGATGTAAAGTATAGTTAAGGCTGGCCCGGCGAGACGCTGCAATCTGGTTCTGTCAGAAAATATGTAAAACCTATAACATAGGAAATAGTATAAAATGATGGCGCTAGTGAGCTATCATAAATTAGTTCCACTTATGCCCACCGGGCCAGATAACTTGTCTATAATTTAGTTTATGTCATTCTTTATGTATGTAAAATATTGATATGAACAACTTGAACTAGTTAATGTGGTGTCACTGAAAATTTTAGATATTTTTTGTGAGCTATGTAATGTGAAAATTTTCATATGTACGTATTACGTTTCCAAACTTTCAGGGATCTCGTATATTTTAAGTTATAAGTACACTGTTCAATTTAAAACACACAAGTGATGTTTAGTTTTTAAGAAGTCACATTTGAGTTCACACTTGTGTTTTTCATTTCTAACTTTAGTCGATCATGACTTGTAACAGCACACTCGAATATCGTCAGCACTTAAAGGATATTTACTATTTTTCTTGTAAATATTAGCAAATAAAATTATAAGACTTTTAGTTAATATTAACATAAGCAGAATACGCTCTTAGTTTGTGTGTAACCTGCGATTTAGTTTTGTATTGTAACTCTTATATATAAAAACAAACAAAAAAAATCACAAAATGAAAGAAAACAATAATTTTCTTAATGTAAAAGTAAAATCCATTTTTTTATTTTAATTATTACCAGTCTTGTGTATATAGTAGATATTTTGTGCACTGATTTCGTTTTTAAGTTCTCGTATTTTAGGTATTACTGTCAGACGACTGTACGTGCACAGTGGCGCCACTGGACTTTGCAGTCGTTCGCTTGCGCGCCCTCTGCCGACATTTCCTATGTATAGTTGGATTTAGTTAATTTGATACACGGCGGCACTTTGTAGGATTGTGATTTACTTTGTTCAGACAACTTGATACGTTGAGGAAGGCTATTGTAAATACTAGATATGAATCCGTCGGATAACGGAGATGGTTGCATTTTACCATTGTTGCGAACTGCCAAAATAATTTTGTAGCGTCATGCATCGACCGACCAAACCTTACCTTAAACTGTCAGATTTCTATTGTTTTTACAATTTAAAACATTGTCTAATTTAATTTTACAACGGTAAATAATATTAATATAATATCTGTCTGCATTCCTTTATTAAATAAGTAACTGATACAAATATTATTTTTAAATAATTTGAATTTGTATTGCAATGTTCAATTTTAATATCGGTTGGTAAAAATAATTATTTTGTTTTATTGAGATGGAATAAATTTATGCATAATCTATATAAATGTGACAGCGCGGGAAATGTGACAGTTATGAGAAGGCGCGGTCGGCGAGGTGTAGGGCGGGCCGCGCGGCTCCTGCGCAGGCCCCCACACTCTAACAATAAAACATTACTGCATATTAATACACGTGTTTTATTTAAACCCCATTCCTTAAAAATACTTTAATACTGACAAAATGATAGAAAAAACAACATACATAACATTGCTGTCTTCTATCTTTTCACTTGGAGTAATGCAGTGTTATGGTTTGCGTCTAGAATTAAGGGAGTTTGAAATTACGATTTTCGTACATTAGTACTAAATGATAATAATTATAACAACAATGATAATGTTCACTTAATTATACCTAAAATTAGCGACGAGAATGACTAAACTCAACTGTGTTGACGCAATGTTCAATGTAAGAATTGACAATAGAGTCATTGCAGTTTATGTACACAGAGTTATTTCCAAGTAAACTAGATAATTCCAGTCTGATAAAGGTTTTATTTATTGAAAATTTTCCTGCAACTGGAACCAAGTTGAATTTTTAATAAACTCATATTGGACATGTTGAGATTTATGAACTGGAAAGACAGTACGCGAAGTAAACATTTTGTTGTACCTTTTTGAAAACCTCGCTTCCACATCCTTATATTAAATTTATTATAATCATATAGCTAGATAAAGTCGAACTATTATTGGCATAAAATTATTCAACACTCTGAAAATAGTGTAATAACATTAGTATGGTATCTACATGGCTTAGGTTACCGAGTGGGATTTAGGGTAAAATTGCCCTGTACTTGTACCGAGCTAGATCAGACTATAAGAATCTTTAAAGTAACCAATTAGGGTGCTGCTCTATCGAATAAGGATATCCCTCATACTGACCATTTGTAAAGTTAGCAATACATATTTTAAATTATACTAATATTATAAATGCGAAAGTTTAGATGGATGGATGGATAGAAGGATGTTTGTTAGGGTTTGTACCCTAAACGGCCGAACGGATTTCGATGAAATTTGGTACAGTTATAGAGGATTGTCTGGAAGAATACATAGTGTACTTACTTTTGACTTTTTTAATTCCACGCGGACAGAGTCGCGGGCGAAAGTGAGTTAATAATAAGTTGAAAAGGTTATCGCTTCCGAGGTGGAATACCGTCAGCGAATCCCACTGCATATAAACTTGAGATAGTAAAATGAAAATATGAGTTTGTAATTATATGACTAAGCGACATATATCCAGCGTTGACTTGAATGTAGATAATGTCTAGGCCATTAACGCAATTAGCCATTTTAATAAATATTTTGCGAGGAAACAGACGCTAGTGAAGACGCGATGCGCGTTGTGTTTATTGTTTTGTTTTGTAAGTTCGGTATTTATTACATTTTATATTTCTAGTCAAAAGAATTTAAACAATGAAAAAACGTTTTAAAAGTAAATAATAATGTTACGATAAATAAAGTAAATTCAACAATTTTTTCCCAGCATTGACCGCAGCGAACCCGGCACATAAACAGTATAGAAAGGATTATGAGTACAACGCAAAAACAGATGCATTCTACAAACTCCATGTCGCGACAGCAATAGACATTCAGGCTAAAAACCGCTGCCTAGAAGAAGGGGCTGAACTGATGACTACTTCTTCACCAGAAGATGTAGTACAAGTTCACAAAATGCTGAAGCAGTTCCCAGACATAGGGAACTACGTATTAGTTGCACCGGATGGGTTACAACATGAATCGGCCGAAGAAGCCCCGGTTATATACAGTGAGTAGAATTAACTCATCTCAGATCGCTGGCGAAATACAAATTATGTTTAGAAAACTGTAAATACTTGTCTGTGATAATTTTCAATATAATACTAAATACTAAATATAGTAATACTAATATGTATGAAAACGCATTTGCAAATTTATAAGCCGTCTTCTCTCATCTGCTAGAAGGAAATAGTATGTTTTTTATCAATGCGTTCTATGTATTGTTTTAGTGGAAGACCCTGAGTGGTTCGCGACATCAAGGGGGCAGTGTAACGTAGTCACACGAGAGGGTATCGTAGAGACGTCTAATTGTCTCAATAAATTACCATTTATGTGTAAAATTAAAGCAATCAATGTCATCTATGATCCGAGATGCAAAGTATACTCTGCAGGTAAGTTACATATGTACCGTAGTACGCTATACTCCAATTGGCATGTCGAGCCGTCGTCGAGAGTACTCAGCGTGCCAATTCAATTGATGGGTACTGTAAATATACATATACTTAATAAGACTATAGAAGAATATCCATAATAGCATTAACACTATGAAGGCCCCAATTATAGACTAACTTCTCCGTAGTGACATAAAAACTATCAACTTTTGTTTGCGTTAACTTGTGTTTAGGTTACAAATATTACAACAACACCGGTAGCTGCTACAAGAACTCTCAGACAGCTGCAACGTGGAACAAGGCGTACGAGGAATGCCGCATGGTCGGCGCACATCTCGTCATCATTAATTCTCAGACTGAGAGTACCCTGCTCTATGATATATTGAACGCCGCCCCGCGGGTCGCTACTTCTGTCGCTTCCTGGTTCATCCTCGCTGGTATTAGAGCAACCGAGATCAACAATAGTAAAGTCTT
>DVQH01002265.1:0-10383 GCA_018231625.1 Papilio phestus | reverse complement strand
TTCAACACTTTCAGGTAAGAACAAGATCAAATCATTCACAACAAATGTATGTTAAAATTGCTATTTAGTAAAATAAAATAAGTCATTGCTTAGTGCTGCAAAAAGTTACATTTCAACTGGATGTATTAATTTTACAACTACGACAATATGCACGTGTTTGTAACTCGTTTATTCTTTTAAAGTCTATTTTACATTTTCCTTATTTAAATATATTTTAATTTCGTAGTCTACATTTACAAGCTCAGATTCAATAACAAGTGAAAAAAAACTGGTTTTAAGCCAAGTGATACCTATTTATTATTCAATGGTGATTACATACTACGTTCCATTATCGACGAGATTTTTATTTTTAAGTGTTATAATTTATTATCTTGTTTACTTATCAAGCCGGTATCGGTATCGTTCACATTTTATTTCTTTAACTATATCTATAATGTTAAATATACTTATGACTATATTAATAGTTATATATCTTTTCAACATGGAGTATTATCTTCATCGTAGTGCTTATTTAACTTATTTTAAGAATAAAACTGCGTGGTTTTTTTACTAAGGTAACTACTTTTTTCTTGCTTGATGGATAACTATAATTAGACAAAACAACCATTTCAAAACTATGCAAATTAGCTCTTAAAACATTAGGTGGCTAGAACTTACAAAAAGTTTTTTTTTTTGTACCAATCTCACGCAGCCAAGTGTCACCCACCGGTACGTTGTCGTAGCGCTATCCCGCTCGCACGCTTCTGTAAACAATGTATCTATCTCTCTCTGACGACAGCGGCGACAAGCCGTCTGGAGTATCTGAGAAGCAACTGCGTAACAAAAGAAACCCAAAGGAGCAAGGAACTAGGTTCTTTTTTGTTGAAATAAAGTTTGTAGTACTCCCCTAACTGTCGAGTCTTGTTCACCCGTTACCTGGAAGACCTTGAAATAGACTATTGAGGTAAAATAAATCTTTACCTTTTCAATTTATTTATTTTAACATATAATCTGTCAAACTGGTGTTAAGTCAAGGGTATTTAGACTTTATTACTCTTTAGACCTGATTTTTGTTATATTCTGTGCAATATATTGTGTAGTGATAACTTTGATAAATACGAGTATATAAATTTTTTTTTTTCATTTTTGTGTTTCATTAATCAATGTTATTAATACGCAGAAATTGCAATTGTCAGTGTCACTGTCACATTGTTTGAAGCCAAAAGAAACATCAATTTATTTATGTCGCTGCCACCTGGCAGAGACTCAAGGAACAGTTTAAAGTTGTCGTTACCGTTATGCCTTTTTGGAGAATCTCATGAACACTGCCTACGATACAATTGTTCACACAGTATAATGAAACGTAGTGGACATGAGACGTGCCAGGAAAGCCATTAGCATCTCATTACAGTCAGCACAGCGCCAACACAAAATACGGCAGATAGACGAAGTGGGCGCAATATTTGCCTGTATGCCATTACTGATTCGCTACGTAACGTAAACCACGACCGAAATAACAATGATGATGAAACTACATCTGGTCGTCACGGCTGTTATTCTCGCTCGTTTCTCTAGTCGATGATGTCTTGTTTTTATGCTTTTTAAGAACATTAAGTGTCGGGACTAAATAAAACATGTGGTAGTACCTATGATTTTTTAAGAACAATATGTCTTCTAATGACAACATATTCAAAGTTCATACATTTTGCCATTAATTTCAATTGAAATATTACACATCTATTGACATTTAACCCGGATCTACCCTTCATGTTGAAATGCAAGGCACTCAATCACATGATTGTAATTAATGTTATGTTTCCTTACATAATTTAACAGGTAATAAATACGTTTACTGTGTACATAAATATTGCATCATCATTTGTATTTAATGCACCGCCTATACTCAATACGGTAACCTCGTAAATAAAACTGTATGGAATATTCTAGAATGCACGAGTCGCAACGTACATGTTGCATCATAAAAGGTTGATATTTTAATTGTGCCGGCGCGCCAATTGATACTAAATACGTCTCTGACAGCAATCACCGCGCCTCATAAATCATAAAACCGCAATTACTCATCTCTACACCGGCCACTATGACTCCACGCAATGAATATGTCCGACAAACTAAACCACGGATTTATTGTGATTAGAAAACGATGTTGTTACAGCACACGATGAACTGTCAAGGTGTAAAATAAGTTATGACTCAATAAATTTGAAATGAAGATTGTAGTTTTATTACAACTTTAAAAATATCCAGCTAATAAAGTGGTCACAGTGATTCTTCAAATGATATTTTCAACACATATCCTAAGAACTCATCTGTGCTTAATGCCTAAAACTAAAGATCAAAATTCCAGAAGTTTAAAGTATGTTGGTCTGTTAAAGACGAACTAAATATTTCATGTGTTTTTTTAAGAGAAATAAAGCAACATTGTTGCTTTCCTGATGACCAGATTATTTTCGGTTTGGGCGGAACACCGCGTGGTTTCCGATGGCAACAATGCGGTGGTCTTTGTTGTTGTTAGTTTTTATGGACTAACCGAAAATAACATGCGACTCACACAGGCCCGACACTGTCCTGTCCGGCTTCTTTGTTATTGTTTTAAATAAACTTCACATATTTAGTTTGTCATTTTATCACTTTTTGGTAAAAAAACAAATTTAAAATTTGTCGACTTGACAATTACATGTCGTGAAATACAATCGAAGTTACCAATTCTCGTTGAAAGTTTGAAACTAGAAATGTGTTTGGTAATTTTCCCTTGAGGATATTATCTATGCCCTATCTTGAATTTACCTATAAGAAAGTTTACCTTCATATTTTTGAAAGTTACAACAGTACACATTTCCATCGCGAATTCCAAGAACTGTTGACAAATTGTGATTAATGTACTTTAGTTTCAACAGGTAAATTGACATTGGGCCAAAATCAATCCTCGTTAATATTTATTTCTAGGAAAATATTTACACTGACCACACGATAGACCTTACAGTATTTGTATCGAGTAAATTCCGCTTTTCTACATTTTTTGTAATATTCTCGAGTTAAGAGCAAAGTATACTTTTGCACTTAATTTTTTTTCGCTTACGATGTCTCAATTTTTTTGCAATAATTTTTATTCTTTTGGCATCTGTCGCACTTTTACTACGCAAACCGCCCACGTCTTATAAGATTTATTTCTATAGCGACCACTCAACATCCTTTGATTCGAGTTACGGTAATTACGTAAATTGATTATGTAAAAAATGTTTTATGTAACAAAAGTAACAAACTCAATATGAAATGCAGAAGAATATAAAGACAAGATTTAAACATGTTTTTGTTGCAATTATAAGTTTTGAATGCTAACTATCGCGCTGAAAACAACGTGACTGGCAGGATAATACGAGTAAATACTTACAACGTCAGGCACTTGATACTATTCTAAGCCATCTGCCGAACAAAAACAAAAACTGTTTCATCTCGCATTAGTGTATCTGAGTACGGACAAAAAATACCATGACCTCACAATACGACCGAAGTACTCCGAGAACCAGTTATAAACCAATCGCCAACGTGTCGAGTTCGATAATTTAATCGCCTGATAATACAGTTACCGATACAACTATTTTGACCTAAATATCAACATTGCTTTTTATTGGCAATTCGTCTCTTGAAAAAGTCATCTAGTCTTGTATTGAATTATTTATAAACTTTATTGGATCAATAACAGTTAGGTTTTGCTTATGTTCAAGAATGTTTACCCAACCAATAAGATGTAGCATTCCTGCTACCAAGTAACTGTAAGCAGTTATGAAACCTTAGAGTTTATGTACATCTTAAATCAGCGATAATTGTATAAGAGCACATTAGTTTTAATTTATAAATATGGTATTTAAGTTGAAAGGTTTCATTGTAATAGTAAATCGTTAGTGCAAAACTAAAGGATACTTAGTGAGTATAATTATGTATCTTATCTTTTAAAGAACACTCAATATTGTACAATTTTATTTGATGTGTAGGTAATGCAATTATTTTAGTTGCAAAATACATATCTATGCTATTGCTAAATAGTAAAATTTCAAATATGTAATAAAATTGCTGCCTAGTTAGTTTTGTTGTGTACCTACAATAAAATTACATGTGATATACGACACAGCAAATTCCATGAAAACGTAAATTCTATTATTCACTATATGTATATTAATTTAAAATCTATTTCCGTTTAGTAACACAGCAAATTGCATCCTCCATGTTGGAATTAATACACATTCAGCTACCAGAAACTTCTACAACGGCCGCAACATGTGCAATTACGTTACGAAGCTTTTTTGCACTAGTTTCAATAATTTAGCTAAATCAAGCATTCTTTTTTGCACCTACTCTATATTTTGTACTGACAATTTAATATATGTAATTATGTTTGGATAATGTTATTTCTATTTTAAAAATGCTTCTAGTTTACTGTAATAAGATGTTACGGTAAAGGATTTGTTAAAGTTAGTAACTATATGATGGGATATAACGAATATCATTTTTAGCTTACTCTAATAGCTTCATTTTAAAAACTTGGATTGAAGTGCAACTAAAATTATTGATGCATTTCGTACTAAAACTCATATTGTCAGATACGTATGTGTATTTTTTTGTAAAATGTAAACATCACAAAAGCTGAGAACATTTTAAGGCGTAATTAATGCTAATTGCCCTCCACGGCCGCCGTCATGGACAAATTTAGAAACTTTGTTTTTATCGCCACGTGACTATGCAAATATCAACAGTCGGCGTGGCGTTCCAGTTGATACCCTGACTATGTTTGTGTGAGTTGTACAACGAACACACTATAAAAACCGCATAGTAAGTAAATGTTAAGCATAACAAAAAATACATGCTGTGTTTTAGTAGTAGTAATGTATAAATTTCTATAGATAAAACTCAATGCTATTATGGTTGTCCTGAAATCATTTAACAGGTACTGATGAAATGTTCAAGATAAGTGCTTTGAAGGCACTCGCGAGAGTTTCTAACAAGCTTGACGCTCAACATGATGTAAAGAATATTTTGTCTTAAATATCAAACAATGCCAGAAAGTCTGATTCAGATTGATTTTATTGAAAAATACAGTAACATTTATTTTTATATTTCGGTACTTGTAATTAAAGTAAGAGGATTTAGTTGAGTCAATGAACTATAGAAACATTCGCACTTCGCCCACGAATGTAATATAGAATATTCGCATCGAAACCCGCGCCCGTGGCATTGAACTTCAAAATTCAATGCAAAACAATACAAGCCTATGAGCGGGCCGATTCGAAACCGCTTTAATATTCTCGCCACTCGACGATAGCCGATAAAGCATCTCGCGACTTTCGCCCAGCGGTGCGCCGCATAACAACAATGAGGAGCGAGCTGCTCCGGCTCGGCTCGGCCGATGATGTCAGACTGCCTTTTACGACGCCCCCGGCTGAGACGCGAACAAACGCTTTGCGATTGTTTTTTCGCATAAACCGATAATAATTGCTTTCCAATAGTGCATAATAACCTAACTGCGCCTCACTTTAATTAAGTCGTTAATTTATACCCACGCCGCACCGTTCTACTTCAAAACTACATCACGGAACAAAATTACGACATGTACAGTTTTCTGTCTTAAAAAGTAAACCACGTTTACTTGTGCGCATTTTCATGTAAGTGCATGGGATCAAAGTGGCTTTAAAAGTGACAGATAGAAGCCCTATTAAACTGTTTTTGTATAAAATGATTTCACAGCATCTTAACAGATTACGAAAACATGTCAAGTTAGTGTTAGCTTAGCCGTATTAAAAATTGTAAAGACGAGGCATGTAACCCTTTTATAGTCCTAGGAGACAAAGTAATTTCTTAATAAGCTTTGTTATGTCGTATATAAAATCTGCAAAAGACTACAGTCTTTACAAGCGTGATTTGAAATAATTCATCATAAAAATTGCATTAAGAAAAACATCCATCACTAAAATGAATGAAATAACTCAAACGTCTTGCTGTTTTAAACATTTTTTGTTCGTTTCGCCGAAACCAAAATTATTTTCAAATACGCTTGAACGCTTAACTGACCATTCTTTAGCTCATCCTTTAAAGCATTTCTACTGTTGGCTACAATACAAAAGTATATTTTTAGTTAATACATTGCCAAGATCTAAGTATTTATGGAAAACCGAGTGGAAAGTTGACGAGGAGCTTCCTTAGTGTGTGACTTCTTTTGAATTGAAATAGTAAAATGTAGAGTTGCCGCCCAAAATTTATTTAAAAAGTGTTCTTTTATCATTAAGGGATTTTTTCCTTAGGATTTGTATTTTTGGATTTTTGTATATATTCGATTGACATATAAACTACTGAGTCGATTTTTTAAATTCTTTCACCATTAGAAAGGCAATTTGTTTGTGAGCAACATAGGCTCTGTGTTTTATTATTTATTAATTTCACACAAGACAAAGTCGCGAGCAAAACAGCTAGTTCTTTATATCAATAATAAAAAGTTGTACTCCAGATAAACCTCCTTAAACATTCACCGTGAACGTTCCTTGGCAAGCCTAAGCAGGAAGCACGTGACACCTTCCTTGGCGGTCATTTTATTGGTCACTTCCTCTTTTATTGGACACATTTCATTCTGCATGCAACTATTTTATACATCCGTTTCTAGGAGATGTTCCCTATTAAATTACTCTTATAACACAGTAAAAATGACCTCATTGTAAAACCTTCAAATATAAAATGAATACCTAAAATACTAAACAATTATCAAAGAGAAAATTTAACGGACTCAAAAGCGCAACTTAGCTTACAGTTCGAATTGTCTACTAATATGTTTTGTTTCATACAAATATTAGTTAGTAACAAGTCTCGTAAATGTGTGCCAATAATTAGCCCTGTATGATTAAACAGCGCGCAGCGGAAATGATTGAACTTTGCACTCGTTATCGCGTCGACCTAATGTTTATTTCAAAAGCATTACATAAATCGTTAACGCAGCTCTCGTATTGTAATTCAAATTTTGCTCCATAACAGAATATCCGCAGCTTCAAATTGAATAGTAATTACAGTTTAGGCGTAAATTATACTTAGTTGAAAATTGCCGGTTGTAGAGCGAGACGACGCGGACGGCGGGCGTGATGGCCTCTCACAAGCCGATTGCGGACACGTTAATTTGTATATTCTGTTGCAGCGAAATGTTGAACGTTGCTTACCTTCACACTCTATGTACCCTTGGCAACTCTCGTTATAAACTTAGATATCACGTGATATTGCATACACTAGTTTACAACTAGCTACAAACCTTTCATTAATGTTTTGTTTTCTATTGCGTTCTGTTTTTGCCTATTTTACTTCTTTTAATAATATTTTACGTAATTGTATCCTTTTCGAATTATCGTCATTCATTTCTCCTAAATTTATGAGAGTAATTTACAATGTTGTTCATCGTTGTAATCACCATTTGTATATTTGACGTTTCAATTGAGGGTCATTCCATCCACCTCCATTTAAACGCACCATCAGCTCAGGAAAGAAGAAGCACATTAAAAGCATTGAATTTTGTTCACTGAATAAAACCGAACTGTGTTATTTCGTGTAAATTTAATTGCTGCAAACTTATTTTTATAAAAACAAAGACTTAAACATTGCAATGATTCCTATTTAGTGAGATTATATGCAAAAACATTGGTTTTAATTTGGTTGAAGAAACAATTGTTAAAATTAAGTAAGCTTTTTAGTCGTTTGTGCTCTTCCAACAAAAAAAATAATTAGTAAACTGACGTCGTCTTTTCGTAGTCCAATTTCAGGATACGGGCTTATAGAGTTTGACACATGTCGCACTAATGAATATTCTTAGAAAACACTCGTCCACCGCCAAGTGTTATTAACCTTTAGTGTCTTTAATTTTAGCAGGCGACGATCGTTTAACACGTACTCAGCTGATCAAAGACTCGTTTAGACACTGACTTTGAAAGTGACGCGTGTACTAATTGGTCGGATTACAGAGGGCCATGCCCTTTTATTTGTTACACTGTTGCTCAGATTAGCGTAACTGATATGTCTACGGTCAACCACGAAACCTGTCAAACGTACAAGTTTGATACCTAGTATTAAGGCGTTTACTTCTAATATTGCCTGCGAGTATACAAATAAACATGAAGTAATCAACTATGTTGCCATGTCAACTAGTCCGACCACACCGAGGTTGTCATGAATCGATAGAATGCCACCCTTGACCCTTTGTATATGTCGAATTACAAAAGCGTAGAGCCGTAGT
This sequence comes from Papilio phestus, assembly GCA_018231625.1. NCBI lineage: Eukaryota > Metazoa > Arthropoda > Insecta > Lepidoptera > Papilionidae > Papilio > Papilio phestus. The sequence continues at coordinate 2,129 of DVQH01002265.1, read as the reverse complement.
TTAGCGTCTGGTTATCTATACGTTTTAAAAATATTTTTATATTTGATTTAAACACAATGTTGTCTACTACAATTAGAATTTATTAGTCTAATATAGCCAGTATTCTTACTGTTGTAGTCCTTGTATAGTATTGTAGCAGAACTTTGAAATCAGAAATACTTCGAATTGCACTTGTTGATTCGATAATTGTTTTCAGTATGCCAAATCTGGGAGGTTTTCTAAGAATTGTACTGCAGAAATTTTCCCGCTGGCACGTATCACATTATTGTTATTAGCTACGCGCAATTATAGCAGATATGTTATTGAAAGCCCCTTAATTAACCGAAACGAATCATATTTATAACCTGTCTACAGAGATAATAAATTTTATTATGATAAATTAGAAAAGCTTACCAACCTTCCTTGCTTCACTTCTAATGCAGCCTCGAGAATTAATGGCTAGCAAACAAGGTATTACAACGTGCATTTGACTTCCTACTTGCACTTTCTTCATTCTAATGTTAAGCCACTTTGTGGCTCTATTAAAGTCACGCGATATCTGGTAGTTCAAAATCGGGATGTTCACCACGTCATGGATAAACAAAAGTAAATACCGAATGCTTTATTAAAATGTATCAAACAATATTGAAACTATTCATCTATATACAGTTTGGTGTTGTTTGTGATAACCCATACAAGTAAATAAGTACAAGATTTTTAATTGAAAAGATGTAGCAAAGGACTTATTTCTGAAAATATCGTTCTTGTTGTAAAACTTTTAGATCAATTTATGAAACGTCACTAGCGTTTAGGATAGCGTACAAGGGTAGCCAAAACAAATGCAACGTTTGCCTTTGTCATGTCTAACATGCTTTTGAATATTTCCAAAGATACAATACTCGCAAAATGATTCGTTGTTTAGAAATAGAGCCGCATCTTGTCACCAAGTTAACTAATGATCACAATGGTAACCGCTACAAGGCGGTAAAGCTGTGATTTATCGTTAACCGCTGCAGAAAGGGTAAGCGTACGTGTAATAGATCTGTTATTGTTCGATACTATATGACACTAATACGGTGTTGACCTATTTAGCATTGAAAGAATATACGAATTCATCATAAATTTACTAACGTCTGTCACGTTTCGTTCTTGTTGCTTTTGTCTTTGCGGTTGACATCTAGTGTGATACTGATACTTTAAAATAACTAGAATACCTATAGAAATCAGTTTCTCTGGGTATTCTAGTCTGGTAGGACTGATCTAATTTTAGCTGTTACGTCAGTGTAACAGCTAAAATTAGATTAGCCCTTGTAATATTTTTTTACCCTTGTCAACTATCACTAACTTTTTTGTTTGAGATATTAGATCTAAACTAAACGTTGTTCAAGATATTTTTCCGGTTGCACCATTTCGCAGAACGTCCTGGGATATTAAGATGCAGTACTGAGAAGCGATGCGCGTGGTACTCACTTTAATTACGGACGCAAGATAAACATTGGCGTGAGAGAATCGCCCACAGAAAGCACGCCGACTGTCACGGGCATCCCACCAGACAATACGTTTGACTCATAGCGTGCGTAATATGGGCTATTTCAAACTCTTATTGACATTTTTTATCATTTTCCTCTTCTGCAGTTTCGTCACATGTAATGCCCTTTTATCTTTTAGTTGTATGAAATTATCTGTCATCATAAAATCCTACTCTTGTGTTAGTTTTTTTTTTCTCCTCGTCCTCAGTTACTTTTAATATTGGAAACTTTTCATAACAATTCCGTCTTCAAATCCTTTGAAAATGAATAAATCGATGATTTATTATTTCAATACATTTTTAATCGAAAAAGTTTAGAAAACTTTTCGAGATTTCTTATACACGTTATTGCTAAAGCACGTGAATCAGTTAAAAATAAACGCTCTACTGAAAACCTTTCATTGTAATTAATCTGAAAAGCACCTGTAAAATTATCTTGCAAATAAAATTTGATTTCATAGGGTATTATAAGGGATGCAGAGATGAAGAGACGAAATAAAACACAAGTTTCACAAAACAACGGGTACGCACTGTTTGTTCGCCGGTCGACGTACAAGAAATATGCCAACCACCCTCAAATTTCACTTTATTTTTTTCACTTAAAAACTACCAACTGTTTTTA